>ML101924.1:0-70030 GCA_003697995.1 Taxidea taxus jeffersonii | reverse complement strand
GGACTCGATCCCAGGACGCTGGGATCATGACCTGAGCCGAAGGCAGCCGCTTAACCAACTGAGCCACCCAGGCATCCCAGGGAAGTGATTTTTAAGCCGTGGCAGAACTGAGTGTCTGCTGTGGCCAAGCCGGTGGGGAGGAGGGGCTTAGCCGAATGGGTGGGCGGGGCAGACCAAGCAGCTCCAGGTGTGTGCAGGCCTTGAGGGGTTGGCCCTTTAGCCAGGAGCAAAGCAGAACTGCGAGAGGGGTGTCAGCTGGGGGATGTTGAAATGAAAAGATAGCTCAGGCTGAAGTGCAGACATGAGATTAGGGAGTATCCCAGCTCTATGAGGGTATCAGGTAAGAGGGTGGTGCAGAGCTCAACACAAGATGTGATGGTCCCAGGGATGAAAAGCCATGGGTAGGTTAGAGAAATAAAGGCATAAAATTGAAGTTAATGGCTTTTTTGTACTTTCAAATAAATTGGTAACGGCTTGTATGTATAAGGGATTTTAAAAAAGACTTTAATTTTATTCATTTAGAGACAGAGGAAGGGAACAGGGTGTACGGGGCAGAGGGAGAAGGAGAGAATCTCAAGCAGACACCCCACTCAGTATGGAGCCCATTGCTGGGCTCGATTACTCCACCCATGAGATCATGATCTGAACTGAAATCAAGAATCAGATGCTCAAACAACTGAACTACCCCAGTGCCCTGTACATATAAGGTTTTTTTTATGTTTGTGTGAACCAAACTATAAATAAAGATGCACTTTGAGTTGTCAGCATCCTCTGTGATATGTATATGGATATTAGTAAGAATTGGCCCAATCTGTGGTGATCTAGTGGCCCCCAGGGGGCTGGTGGGTCTTCTGGGGATGCAAACAAAGGAATGCTCTCTGGAAGGGCTGTACAGACCACGGGGATATAATAAAAGTGGCGCGTGTGTTTGTATGTACATGCAAAAAAACAATCACAGAACCTCACTCCTTTCCCATCCTTCCTTCTAGCCCTGCTTCTTTCTTTCCACATTCTCCTGTCAGCCTACAGTTTAAGATCAGTGGTTCCTAATGTTCCTTGGGCCTTAACCTGAGAATAGCATGCATCCAATACACACAGAAAATGCCATATCATATATCAGGAGCCCCGGGACCCCAGACTAAGAAGTTCTGACCTACAGAGTTTGTAAACTGGCAACCCACAGACAAAAATAAATATATTTAGTCAATAAATTTTTTGAAAGATGGTCAAACTCACTAACAATCAGTGGAGCCAATGACAAGATAACATCTTTTTTCTTTTTCTTTCTTTCTTTTTTTTTTTTTTAAGTAGGTTCCACGCCCAGCGTGTAGCCCAATGCGGGGCTTGAACTCATGACACTGAGATCAACACCTGGGCTGAGATCAAGAGCCTGACACTTAACCAACAGTCACCCAGGCACCCCAGGAGATAACATCTTCTATTGATCAGATCGGTAATGATTGATAATACCCAGCTTGGTGATTGTGGGAGGAAATGAGCCCGCTTATTTGTTCAGGATGAGTACAAAATGGAACAGCTTTTGAGAGAGTAACTAGGCAGTACCTTTCAAAATTTTAAACACCTAGATCCTTCAACCTAGTAATTCCATCCTAAGAAACTATCCTTTAGGAAAACAGATGCACGTGTGCACATAGTCAAGGATGTTCACTGCGTCAATGACTAGAAAGTTAGGAAGTACCTAAATGATTATCAGCAGGGAAATGGTTAAATATCTTTGGGACATGCCCAGACTATACAGTGGAATACTATACAGTCCGAAAGAATGCACTTGATCTGTACAATATACTAAGTGAAAAAGCATATTGCAGACCAATATATGTAGCCCAATACATTCTCCATTAGAGAACTCACAGAAGTATTTGTTATATATAAATGCTTTTGTATATATTTATAAAATAAATACATGGGTATATATGAAATCCAAAATAGTGATTAACCCAAGGGAGTGGGATTTGGTTGAAGGGGTGAGCGAGGGAAGTCCTGAAATTTTCCTCTTTCATTTTGTGCACTTTCTATACTATTTGAATTTGTTTTAACAAGCCTATATTACCTGATCTTCATTCTTAAAATGAATAAAGATAGTGTGAGAATTCTTCCCCTTGAGGTCCTTTTCAACCGTACAGCTCTAACTTCAAAATTTGAGATGGGAGAAGAAGCAAACAGTTAAGACGTGCCTGAGTGTCCTCCTCTGATTAAAATATTTCAGTGATGTCCCATGTCAGGACATCCTCTGCTACCTGACATGTGTTCTGTCCTTTAAATGTCACCTCCTCTGGAAGATCCAGCCAACTAGCCAGCGGCACTCTGGTCTGGGCAGGGTGCAAATGCTCCATGGCCCCACGCATACCCCCTCTATGATATTACTTGTGGTACCCCACTGCCTCCTTGTTTTAGCATCCTGTTTCTCTCTAGTTTGAGAACCTACTGAAGGCAGAGGCTGTGTTTTGTGTCGCTGTATGGGCCTTGCATATCCCAATGCCTGGCTACTGGAGGCCCTTAACCAAGTGGCTGTTGGATGAAGGAGTCAGGGCTCACCTCCCCTTTCAGAGATCCACTCGTTGGCAGCCTCAAAGAAATATGGGAACCAGATTTTAAAATTCCTCACAAATTACTTCTTTCCATAGAGTATAACTAAAAATTTAGACCCACCAAACCACAGCACTTTAGAACTAGAAAGGACCTAAGAGTTATCTAGGGGAGTTGTTTTCAATCAAAAGTCTGTGTACTAGTGTAAGTCTTCATACTCCGAGGCAAAATGAGAAAAACATGAACTATAGAGCAGACAAAAAAAAAATCAGGTTTAATGCATTTGGTTTAAAGGATGCTCTCTTACTCAGAGTTTATGTCTCTCTCCCATTTTAAGGTTATTTATGAATTATGTGCTAGCAGGGTTTTTTTTTTAGTTTAATTGGTCTATTAAATAAAAAAATCTGGAAACCCTGCCTCTCGTCATCTTTCTCCTCAGAACTAAGACCCAGAGGGATTATCACTTTGCCCATAGCCAACAAAGAAAAAAACATTTCGGTCCAGGACCCTTCGGCTTGGTGGGTAATGCAATTGCGTATGTATACAAATATTGTATATGCTTGGTGTGACTGGTTTTCTGTTCCGCATTTTAAATCCAGAAATGTAACAGTCAGTTAACATATTTGTTGTATTACAATGGGAAACAGGCTTGCTGTTTGACAAGTGTCTATTACCATATGGTATTGCTATATCTGTTAGTGTTTTGGTGGGGTTTTAAGAAATGTCAGAGTCTTGAAATTATATATATGCAATATTATTATTGACTTTGATATGGAAATGAAGACTGTTTACTATCAAATTTTGGATGGTTTCTCTGTTTGAGAGTGTTGTAAGCATCTTAAAAAAAGAATTTAAAGTGACTTTGAATTTGACTATTGCTTCAATTCTGATTTTTAACATCTGAATGCTGTCCAACCACGGGATTCTACTTCTGAGAGTTTATCATGAGAAAATACTGAAAGATGTGTGCACAGACATACATATGAAGGTGCTCATTAAAGCATTTGTGTTAAAGATTAGCGAAAAAACACAAATGCCCAATCATAGAGAATTGATTAACAATTCTCTCTCATATAGGACTACATTTTGACATAGTCATATATGGCTGCATTCTTACCTTCTTCCGTATACTTGTTCGTGTTTTCTCATTTTTATCTACCACATATTACACTTATATAAGCAAAAAGTTTAAAAATCTGCCACCTTAACGTTTTATCCAAAATAATCTTTCTTACCTGTTTTCCTTATGGGTTTTTTTTTTCTGATTTGACATTATTGACTAATATAATTTGATAGCCCATCAAAGCTCAGTGGATATAGACTTGAAATCCCCCCCCCCTTTTTTTTTTTCAAATTTCACTTTTACCGCCTCTGTTTTTATGTAGTTTGGTTTGGCTTCATATCAGTCAGCCCACAATCCAGGGCAAAGCTGTCATTCTCGTTTTGAACACTATTCTCTCTGGCAAGTTCACGTTCTAGGCTTGCACATTCTAATCAGCTATCAGTGAGGGCAAGCACAGCTCTAAACTTAAAGATCTACGGACATTTGGAGGTGTAATCGATCTAAGTATTTATTTTTCCTCTATATCTGGCTCCCTCTTAGCTCAGGGGAGGAAGCTTGGCCATCGTATTTACCAATGTTGCAGCCTGTTGGCTTAAAAACCAGAAGGAACAGCATCTTCTGCATTGCCAGCCCCAAGAAAGCCTCTTTGAGAGAGGAAGACAAGAGATGCTTTATCACACCCTAGCTGTGTGTGTCTGTGTGTGTGTACCTGTGTGTGTATCAGTGTGTGCCCCAGTGTGTGTGTGTTTGTGTGCATGGCTGAGAGACGAGGGGGAGCGGGAGGGAGAGAGAGAAAAGGGGAGTGGGATTGGGTACAAGGCTTTCTGGAATCTCTGGCACTAGGTAAATTCTTATTCGCTGTTACAGTTTCCAATAGTTCTTCCTAGTAGCTGTTCTACTTTTAAATTAATGAATGAATTAGCTGGTCGATGTTAGACTTTTCCTAGGATGTAAGACACCTGAAGACTCGGACCGGGTTCCCATTCCCCCCACCCAGTCCCAGTACCTAGCACAGAGCTTGTTACATATGGAATAAGGATTTAATAAATATTGGTTGAATAAATGCCTATATGGGTTTTCAAAAACCCTTATTTACTTCTGTTTGGACCTTGTCTAACAATTTCTACTGCTGTAGCTTTCCTTCTTCCAGCGGTTTCTTCTTCTTCTTAAGATTTTATTTATTTCTTCGACAGACAGAGATCACTAGTAGGCAGAGAGGCAGGCAGAGGGCGGGGGGAAGCAGGCTCCCCGATGAGCAGAAAGCCCGATGCAGGTCTTGATTCCAGGACCCTGGGATCATGACCTGAGCCGAAGGCAGAGGCTTTAACCCTCTGAGCCACCCAGGCACCCCCTTCCAGTGGCTTCTTAAAAAGCCATTTCTAGAAGAGGACCATGCCATCAAACTGAGGGAGGGGCTTGTTGACTATTTCTCCAGCAGGAGGGGAGGCCCACCCCTCATCCGCTGTAAACTTTAGAAAATGGAACCCGGGCCTCAGCCCTGTTCTCTGTCAGCCTCCTTCCTTTCCTAGCTGTTCCTCTGCTCTAGATAGTTTTGTGAAAAAAAAAAAAAAACAACAACAGGCATCTGTTTCAAGGTTCTTGGCAACACAAGGTTCAAGGCAACACTGCAGCCTTTCCAGGACAACTGATTTGGATTACCGCAGGGCCGTGGGAGCGCCAGCCGTCTCCCAAGCAACGTGTGCCTCCATCTTTAATGTGTGCACATACTGCTGGCCTCCAGAGGGCTGGCTGAAGGCAGTGATTTCTGATTTGTTTGATTGATTTGCTCATTGCTGTCTCCATCTCTAAGGACAGTGCATGAATACCTGCTCAATGGGCACTCAGGAGCTATTTGCCCAATGCGTGAACGAATGATGGAATGTCCTCATGGCCTTCGAGTAGCATCTTGTGTTTGAGGTGCTCTTTTTTTTTTTTTTTTAAAGATTTTATTTATTTATTTATTTGACAGAGAGAGATCACAAGTAGGCAGAGAGGCAGGCAGAGAGGGGGAAGCTAGGCAGAGAGCCTGATGCGGGGCTCGATCCCAGGACCCCGGGATCATGACCTGAGCCGAAGGCAGAGGCTTTAACCCATTGAGCCACCCAGGCACCCCTGAGGTGCTCTTTTGACTATAATTCACTCAGTTAGGCTTTTCCCCAAATTACGGTTCCAGTGCTCTACTGCACAATCCTTCTAAACTGGATTCCACTTCTTCCATTTCCCCTTACAGAACATGCCGGACCATTCAGATTGATAGTCATGGGCTAGTCTGTAGGTTATACATTTCTGAATTTTCTCATCAACCACAGATTTTATCAATATAACACATCAGACTTTTTTTTTTTTTTTTTTTTGGTAAAATGGTATACTTTCAAATCAATGTTTTCCATAAGAATACCAATTTTGCGGCGCCTGGGTGCCCTAACCATTTCCCTAACCATTGACTTTTTGAAGCCCACATTCCAAGATGCTATCAATGCCTCCTTCTAACTCACTGGCTCACTGACTCTCACTGAGTCTGATTTCTCCAGCATCACCAGTGCTGGAAAACATGGGGGTTATGCTAGAACCTCAGAGTATAGCAGAAAGGACCTCGGGTTTGCAGACAGCAGAACTGGGCTCTTGTTAAAATTCCACTTGTTAGTGGAGTAATCTTGGATAAGTCATTTAACCTCTCTGTGCCTCAATTTCTCTTCTGTCCACTGGGTATAAATATCACATGTGGTACCCACTACATTGGGTTTTTGTGATGTAAAGGAGATAACACATGTCCAGACGTTTTCTAAACATGACAGTTGTCTGCATTTCTGTGTCCCCCACAAATCTGTTGGTTCTTCGAGATCAGGGAATTCACCTGGTTCGTATTTGTATTTCCAGGGTCTGGTTTGTGACCCAAAGATGTACTTTAAGAGAGGGCACTAGATGTGGGGGGACATGAAGTTACCCTTTCTTTTATTTCAGGAACATTCCACTGGTTTCTCATTATTAACAAACCTTCATTGGTCAGCCAGACTCAGCTGAGTACCTTCTGCATGCTTTCTACTGCCTCTAGGATATTGAATTGAGGAAGATGTATAGAAAAGAAACAGAAAAATGGAAGTGCATGAACACACGCACACACTCACACACCATTATAGATTCATAAATGTCAGGGGTCACAGATTGGTGACTTGAGGGCTACATCTGCCTCCAGACAGGCTTTCTCTGGCTCAAACTCTCATTTTTAAAATGTACGCCAATATGGGGCACCTGGCTGGCTCCATTGGTGGAGTGTGCAACTCTTGATCTCGGTCAGGGCTGTGAATTTGAGCCCTACGTTGTGTGTAGAAATTACTTAAAAATAAAGTCTTGAAAAAAAGTCACCCAATAATTTGAAATCCAAAAGTGTGGATTTTCCCTTCTCTGGAAATGGTGAACAACTGGTCGCACGAGGCCAGGTCCCTCCAAGGGGGACCGATGCAGCTGTGGCTATTTCTGGCACGTCCTTGACAGTTCGTCATGGAGGCAGCCCTGTCACTTCCCGTTGCCTCGTGAACACCCAGACAGATAGGAGCTGCTGCCCGTTATCACATTTTTTGTGCTTAAAGAGCACGTACTGCACACCAGGCACTATTGTGAGCTCTTTGGTTCCCCCTATCTACCTAGCAGTCACAGGTTAAGAAACTGAGGCATAGTTAGTGTGTGGTGGATTCAGAATTCCAACCCTGGTCAACTGGCTTCCAAGTTCTCACGATTAATCACTCAGCTATGTCACATCTCGACAGGGAGAGGAGGAAATCAAAAATCATACCTAACTACAGCGCAAAGGCGTGGCAGAGCCTCTGGTCTGGAGGACTCTCTTCTGTCTAATCAGAGAAGGATTCACAAAGGAAGTGTGCAGAGTTGTAGAGTTTTAAAGATAAAAAGAATCATTAGCCCAGGCATGTTAAATGTTCTGTGCATAGGCTTGTTCTCGACCTGAGAGTCGGGCATATGGAGGGGAGGTAGGGCCAAGGCAGCTGAGTGAGTTTGGGGCAGAAGAGAGACCCAGGGGTGAGGTGTGGCCGCCGAGCCTCACCGCTGGGAGCTGAGACCTGACATGGGAGGAGAGTTGTCTGACCTGGGGGGCAGGGGGGGGATGGAGGGAGGGAGGAGATAAGGCCGAAGTCCTGTTTGACCAACGTGATGTGGGATGAATCGGCATTCTTACAGGAGTCCTGCTGAACTTCATTCATTGCTTTCACAACACCAGAAAGTCAGTTTTGTAACGCAGGTGTCCTTATAATGCTGGCCTGACTGTTTACTTCTGCTTCAGTCCCTGAGCATATGAGCAAATACTTCAGGCACTATAACGAGCAGAAACTTGAGACAGAGCTTATCTTGTAATGCTGGGTTTTGCATCATATCCAGGGTGTGGTGTTACTTTAGAAGGCAAGTTCAATAATTACGTGTTTACAGATTGAGCAAACAGAGCATGTGCCCTGAGATGGCTCAGAATTTATACTTTGAGAGCCCAGGGAACTGACTTGCTCAGCTGGACAGCAGGCTCAGTACCTGGATGTGTCAAGTGGTCACAACATATTCAACACATGTCCATGTATGTACATATACAGGTATGTAATAGAGAGGCATGCACATATTCAATATATACATATAGATTTATACACAAGCATACTTTCCATTTTTGAACATGTATACAGCACCTTGTCTTTAATCATACTGATTTACAAAATAACCCAGGAAAGCTTGAAGATGTTAACAGAATCAATTAAAGCTTAATTCAGGCAAGCCCAGGTCACGGACCTACCCAGCATGCCCTCTCTTTTTTATGTGTGATCTATTAACTGTAGTACTCTGTATTTTGGTGTTCCCTAATAACATAATGAAGTGACCAAAATTAAAGTTAAACGCATTAGGGTCATTTCAACTGCCTCTTTTAGAAAATAAAAATGCCGATTAACCAATTATATTCCTTTTCTTTTGCTCTGTTATTATTTCTCTCTCCTGGAGAGAGATTGGAACCATGTTGACTTCTCTGCTCTTAACAGAGCTTGTCAACTACTGTCATACGTTAAGTGTTTATAAGCATCGGTACTAATGATTTGTGGCTCACACCTCCACCTGGTCTCGGTTTCCCTGGTTTATTTCCCTTAGATAACTTCTTCCTTTTCTATTTTTGCATTTTCAAGGACAAGGCAAGGCATGAGAGTTACCCGATTCAGGGCTTTCTAAACACATTTGAAAAATGGCAATCACTTATTATTCTAGCTTGATAATAAACCTAAAGGCAAGCGTTCAAGCACTGACTTGTCCTTTCCCTCATTCCAGCTACTACTCACTTAAAGTGCAGGGCTTTGAAATTATCTGCTTAATTGGGCTACATGTCACAGCTGTCTGTGGAAGTGGCTTTAAGATGCAGGTGTTGGCTTTTTGGGCCTTCTTTGCTGTGATTTTACATGTCATGTTTGCATTGCTACACTAGCTCCCAGGACCAGGCAACATCCTTAGCTTCCCCTGGGGTGAGTAGGAAGGGGCACACCCTAGATTGTTCTACTCCCTTTGAAGTAGATGCAATTGGAGCCTGGCCCTTCCTTGCTTTGGTTTTTCAGACATTCTTGATTTAAGTTTCTGCTCCTTTTGGAATGGTTGTCAGATGTCCACATGGAGACTTTTGGTCTACTTAGAGCTATGCTAGGAGAAGCATGACATTACTTCCCAAAGGATGTGGTCCTGCCCCCTCAGAGCCGGAAAAGGGGCAGCCATGTTTTGAACAGGAACCTATCCTGTGGAGCGTCAGTTTCCTTATTTGTGAAGCGTAAGCATCAGACAAGATTGTCTCTAACAAATTTGCCTTCTCCTCCTCCTCTTCTTTTCCTTCTCTTCCTTCTCTTTCTCCTCTTTCTTCCTCCTCCTCCTCCTCCTCCTCTTCTTCTTCTTTTAAGTTTTATTTGTTTAAGTCATCTCTATATCCAACATGGGGCTCAAGCTCATGATCCTGAGATCAAGCCTTGCATGCTCTTCCAACTGAGACAGCTGAGGGCCCCCAGGATTGCCTTTTCTGATCAAATATTCTATGAGCCACAGAAGGATAAGCATACACATAAATGGATTCTTAAAATTCTGAAATTTTAAGAATCATCTGAAGAAAAATGAGACTCTGGCACCAACCAACGGGACTGAGAGCTTGCAAAGGGAATTGATTGAATCTAGCTCTGCCCATTCCTTGCTCTGTGACCCTTAGTGTATTTCTTCTCTCTAGGCCTTAGGTATCTCCCCCTTAAAATGGAAATTCTGCTATCCACATAGTGGAGTTGTTTTAAGGATTTAATGCATGCTTGGCTGGCACATTGCAGCCACTCTGTAAATGGTTACAGTCATCTACTGAGTGTATGGTTTTGAGACTAGTGGAGGGTTTGGAATAGATTCGATCTAAAGAAGATGGCATATGAAGTCTCTGAAGTTGAGGAATGACTAAGATTAACATTGAGGGTAGAGTAGCTACTGAAGGAAATGATGCCAAAAATGTGATAAGAAACTGAGGCAAAGGGTACTGAGGGACGAGACCCTCTATCCACTTACTTCCAGCCCTCGTTACAGGTGTTGATATTTCTGATGAGAAAATCTCCTCGTTATCAGTATGGTCTTGTGTCTTGCCCAGCATTTTCCAGACACAGAGTCAATCTTTGTATTCAAAGATGATGGTATACTGATGACACATTGTTGCTCTTGTTATCCATAATGGATAAGGCGGTGTCTGAAAAGTCCCATTCGGGATCAGCATTTCTTCCTCTGATATCTTGCTGTGGAGATTGGCTGGATTTTGCTACTATCAATGCTTAGTGTGCCCATCACTTCCAGTGTTCCCACATACAGCTGGATCCTTCACAATCTTGCCTTCAGAGCTTAACCTGGGCTCCTGGAGTCTCAGGGGGGTGTTAGAAGTCCTTGAAATTCTTGGCAGAATTGCATGTATATGAGCATGTGTGCATTTGGGGTGGGGTGGGGAGAGAGGGCACAGGACTCTGGCAAGAGCAAAGGGATCAGACCTAAAGAAGCCAAGCACTGTTGCTGAAGGTGTCTTATAATAGGAAAGAATGTGGGGAGCCTGGGTGGCTCAGTCAGTTAAGTGACCGCCTCTGGGCTTCGGCTCAGATCATGATCTCATGGGTTGTGGAATGGAGCCCCGTGTCAGGCTCCACGCTCAGCGAGGAGTCTGCTTGAGAATCTCTCTCTCCCTTGCCCTCTGCCCTTCCCCCCACTTTCACATGTTCTCTCTCTCTCTCTCAAATAAACAAATAAATCTTTAAAAAAAAATAGGAAAGAAGGAAAGTGACTTCATGAGATGAAAATATGGTGAAACACAGACACGGAGAGGTCCCCCAATACCTATTTGCCTAAATACCCCCACACCTATTCCTTTCCTCTAACAAATGACCTAACAACAGCATCTCTTTGGCAAGGTGTGTCAGTTTTAGGCCAGCTCTTTATGACATAATTCAGGGTCTCACTGAATGGTCCAGAGGATCTCTGGTGAGTGGATATGGAGACTTTGCACTTTCTTCATTATCCTTAGAAAAGGCTTACTCTTTTTCTTTTTCTTTTAAGGAAAACTAAAGTGTCTGAGAAAGTTCCCCAGGGAAAGAAATGAAAACTGATTGGGACACCACCAACCTAAAAGTGTAAAGTAAAAGTGACAGGATGAGATTTTTAAAAGTAGAGAAAGAAAAGTGCTTGTTTTCCAGATTTTATTGCAAAGACAATCAGTCCTTTGTGCTGGCTTTGCCTCCTGGCCAGCCAGGGCCGCAGGGCCACACCCCAAGGCAGCTTTGGATCTTTTTGTTCTCTTCCTCTTCCTTCCCTTCCTCCTCCTCCCTTAACTTCTCCTCTTCTTCTTCCTCTTCCCACCCCCCTCCTTTTTCCTTCTCTGTGTCTCTGGGTTTCTCTCCTTCTGTGTCTCTCAGTCCCTCTGTGTTCTCTCCCTTATGCACACACACAAACACACATACATATGTCTTTAAAATGTACACTATTCATTAGATCACCAGTATCAGGATTGGGAACATCTTAAGGAGAGGCTGACTACTATCAACCTGGCTTGGGAAAGGAGCGGAATTTTAGTTGACTCTCATTTGAAAATACAAAACCTCTCTTTTAGGAAAGGGGAGGAAATCAATAGAATCTGTTGAGCCTCAGTGAGTCCAAAGCCTCCATTAAGCTTTCTGAGGGAGCCCAAAACCCACAGTTCCTCATTCACCAATTATGATAGAATGCATCTTATACCGGGATGCAGAGGTCGCTCTCCAGAAGTTTATCTACTAGTGTGGGAGACAGGTCTCACGTCCCTGAGTCAACCAAGGAGAATAAAGTACAGTCAGACTTCCAAAAATGGGAAGATTAAGTGGGTCAGAAGAACACATCAGATCCTCAAGAGACAAGACTGAATGACCTTCAGTAGGGGAACGGTTAAATAAAAGTGGTGGTTCCAAATGATGGAGTACTATTCAACAGCCAAAAGTATGGAAATAAATCTAAATGTAGCTACACGGGTAAGCCTCGAAATAGTATCAAATGAAGAAAGCAATTTTGGGGATATGCATAGCATTATATCAAATATGTAAAAAAAAAAAAAAAACAACCCACAGAAAATAACATCATTTATTCTGTGTGTGTGTGTGTGTGTGTGTGTGTGTGTGTGCATGTGTGTATTTCTTTTTAAAGACCTGGAAGGAGACACACTGAACTCAGAACCACGGTTACTTTTTGAGGATGGCGAGCTCAGGATTAGGGTGCCAGTCAAAGATATCTTTAGTTTCATCTGTTTCGTGCTGGTTTTGTATTCGGGGACTTGCTTCAGTGACTGGGAGCCTCGAGGCCCAGCTCTCTTCTGCAGAAAGCAATGCAAAGTTCTGTAAATACCTCATTTTCTCCAGGTAGCCCACGTGACTTCCTGAGAAGTCCCACGAGTAGGGTCTCTTCCACTTTTCTTGGTGTCTCCAGCACGGTACTAAATGAAAACCCTCCTGAAGAAGGTACCAACCAGCACGGCGCATTTAAATGTTTGTGTTCGGCTGTTCAGGTTGAGTGATGAATCCTTTCTGGGCAGTCCTGTCCACGTAGCTCTGTGAGACCATCAGATGTCCGCATTTGAGGTCTTGAGCTGAGGGGTCTCCTGCTGCACTCTTCCCAGGGGCCCCAAGGAACCGGAAAAAGGCCCTGCACGAAACAGAATGACGCGCGGATGTTGGGAGGGCCCCCAAAGACCAGGTCCAGTGCCTTCCGCCCATCCCCAGGCCTGGCATTTGGATCCAGAACATTCTCTCCTACAGAGTGGTTCAAATAGAGAAAATTTTACCCTTCCAACCATCCTCCCTGTCCCCTTTCAGGGCATTTAAGGCCAAACGGGCTTTCAGGACACACCCTGTGTCCGCCCTCCCCAAATCTGCGTCTCTCCCTTCCCCAGGCTCAAGGAGCCAACGGGGCCAAAGGCATCACCACGGGTTCACAGACTTGTAAAAGGGCCAACCATTTTATTTTTTAAGTGGGAAACGTTCACCCTAGGAAAAAGCTGCGAAGGGGCATACAATATTAAAATGTGCCTCTCTTTCACTTTAAAAAAGGGAGATGCATTTCTTTTAAAAGTCTTTACTTTTGCATTTGGTGAACCACTTGCATAAGTATCCGGAGAAGTTAATAGCCTTAGCCAATTACGAACATACTCCTAAAATGTTTTGAAGAGCTTTGTTCCTCCTGTCTCCCTCCTTTTAATATTATATCGAGAGTTTATATATAATCTAAAGTGTTCTCATTATGACAGTACTACTAGGCATTTGAAGAATACATTCATCTAAATAAACACACTCCAAAGCGAACCAAATGCTAATGCACATTTTATTGGATGAAAAGACAATATAATTATACTTAAATTTCAGAAAATCAAAGGTAGTAAAACAAGTTTACACCAGAGCCCAGGGCAGGGTTTACAAGTTAGCCTTATACACGTTCTCTCCAAGCCACGCAAACTCGGAAAGTTTGCTAAAATGAGCCGAGGGTTACTTCGCCAGGCTCACGAAAAGGAAAATGGCTATCGGTTTTTCGTTTGTTCTTTCCAGATCCGGTTCAAGTGTCCACTGAGCCAGCCGGCTCCCCAGAAAGCTATCGAGCATTGGCTGGAACACATTATGCCGGGTGAATTTCTTCTGGAATGTTGCCAAGGGTTTTTTATGCTTCTGTGGTAGGCATTTCTGGAACACTGTCATTTAGCCAAGCAAAGAGCATTTGCTTAAAGGATAGAAAATGTTAAAAAATTCCTGTTTGTTTAAAGGCAGGTTAAATAGCAATATGATCTCAGGGTCGGGGAGAGAAAAGCACTTACTTCTCTAAGTGATCTGATTATAAAAGTTTTTTGCTTTAACCAGATTCCAGTTTTTCCTAAAATAGTTATACATATATTAATATGGTCTCCTAGAAAGTAGCTTCCGGTGCCTGTCTGCTTTTTCTTTAATGCGATTAGCTGGTTTTAAAAACTAAATTTTCACTTTAGAGAGCTCACACATGTTTGTGTATGTAGGAGCTACTAGTAAGAGCTAAGAGAACTTGGAAGTGCAAAGAACATGCTAAAATAGAATTTCTTTTTCCACTTTCAATTCTAGAGCTATGCCATAAAAAATTTAAAAAGGAAAGCATGAAAACGTCTTTAAATTAGAGCAGGTAATATTTTAAAAGTACTGTGAATTTGGCCCCAAATTCCAAGTTCAGGTTTTTGACATGTAAAAAATACAATACATAAGCCTCTCCCCAGAAATTATTCTCTAATGAATAGTGAAATCTGATTCCCCAACTGCCTCACTTTAACAAAGCTTTAACTTGTACCAAGGTTCTCATCGTATTCTCTGTAATATCCAGTAACATACAAGGGCTTTCTCTAAATTTGTCAAGGAGGAATCCTGAATATACGGATCTGAATATTGTCTCTGCCATTCACCAGCTGTATGATCTTGGTAAAGTTACTTGGCTTCTGTGAGCCTCAGTGTCCTCTTCTATAAAATAGGAAAGATAATCCTGGGGCCTCTGTGAAGATTGGAGACAGCGGTTAAGATTGGAGTGTTTTGTCAAGGCTTAAAAAACTATTCACTTCTTTCTTATCTTCCCCTATCCATTCCACCACTCCAAATCAATCTGGAGATTTAAATAGGCAAAACTGTGATCTAAGCTGGGATTTTGTTGTTTTCGTGTTAGGATATTTCTAGCTGCGGCATTTTGTACTTGGATGCGAAATATACAAGTTTCTGTAAACATGCTTTAGCCAAATTAATCTGTTTTTGTTTTGATGAAGATAGGGCTGATTCTGATAGGGGAGAGCTAAAATGATCACGCGAAAGAAGTCTTGTTTCTGAAGAGCTGACTCTATCATGAAAATGCACTCAGTGGAAAGTAAATCTGATGCCATATCCCCCTGCTCAGTATTTAAATGAACTCCTAAGGAAAAACACGGCAATTCTCCTTTTATACCTAAATCCTATGGAATTTGCTGCCTCGTGCATTCAGGTTGGGGCTATGATCCTAAACTTGGCTCCCTTCAATTGAGGTTTGTTACGTACTTGGCATGTTCCCACAACCCAACCTCCCGTCTGTACCCTGCACCTGCAGCTTGCAGTCCTCGGACCCGGGGAGCTGTGCACATCCGGGCCACTCAGGTCCCTGGAAGCGCCGGCCACAGCCTTTCACACCCCGTTTTGCGGCTAGTTTAGACCCTTACAAGCATTTGGGTGTTCTAATTTTTGTAACTTTGTTTTGGTTCTTTAAAAACAGCTCTTCCCCCACCCCTGGCACATCACCATTTCTCCAAGGCGCTCATTGTGAGATGGGAAGCCTGGTGCCTGTCATTTGCATTCCAGATTGAAAGGAACAGAATCTAGACTTTTTTCTTTCTTTCCTCTCTCCTTCTCCCCGCCCTCCCCCTTGGTGTCATGACAAACAAAAGAGCATATAAGATGTATTTATTCTTTTGTAAAATGCAGAAGTATCAATTCCAGGAGCTGTGGCGTTTTCCTCGTTTACTCCGAGTTGTTTATGTAAACGGTAACCCCTTCTTTTAATAGATAAGGAGAAAGTAGGAATTTGGGGGAGATGTTGGGAGGGGAGGTGGTGATGTGGAAAAGCGACTTCATTCTCATTTGCCCAGAGGCGTTTAATTTCTGGAAAGAGCATATATAATGGCAAGTAAAATGTCCTGGTCTCTGGGGCCAAGAATTTGTGTTGTGTGTGTGTGTGTTGTATGTCTTACCCGTCGCATCGTACATGCTGAGGCTTACACGTCCCCTCCCATCCCACGGGGGTCTGCTTGGTGCTGTTTCCCTGGCACAGGGGACAGGGTGCTCTCCCAAGGCCAAATGGCTTGCTGATGGCCCGGGATCTTTGGGTAGAGAAGAAGAAATCTGATAAATAAATTCATAGCAGTCGATTTAATTGCTTTAAGAAACCTTTCAGAAAGAGAAAGTCAGGAAAGGGTGTGAGCAAAATAGCACCCATCCTCCCTCAGATTCTGGCTTGGGGGCGGAGCTAAGCAGAACGGATATAAAATTATGTAAATAGGGTTTCTTAAATATTTAAAAATATTTCTTTAGTGGATGGCACTGAGAAACTGTGGGTCAATATCATGCTTTTTAACATAATTCATTTTTTAAAGAGGTTTTATTTTATTTATTTATTTATTAAAGATTATTTCTTAGAGAGAGAGAGAGATAGTGGGGGGAGGGGCAGAGGGAAAGCATCTCAAGCAGACCCCTCTCTGAGCGCAGAGCCCCAAGTGGGGCTTGATCTCACCACCCTGAGCCATTGACCTTGAGCCAAAACCAAGAGTCCAACACTTAGAACTGACTAAGCAACCGAGGCGCCCCAGGGATTTCTTTTTAAGCAATTTCTATCACTGTAAGTTTGGGTTAAGGTTAAGCATTAAGGTTGGAAAAATCTACAGCTCAGAAATCAGGATTTCTTCCCACTTTCCCTTTTCTCCACACACCTTTTTCCTCTCTTCCCTTCTCTTTTGCAGGGGGCAGGAGAGACAGGCATTCTTCAAGATGCTTGCAATAGAGTAAAGAAGGCCTCCAGGCAAATGAATGCAGACAGCCCAGGCTGGAAAGAGTAGATACTAGCACAAAGGGAATTCAGTCCTGAAAGGCTTCATGGAGGAGGTGTCCTGCAGATGACAAGACAGGAAGTGAGGAGGGAGTGGTGGTGATGAGATCCTGCGAAACTGGTTCAAGCAAAGGAAAAAGCTTATGTATTTTACTACGACTTGGAGTGCCTGGCAGTTGTTGAAAGTTTATTCTGTCCAGCCACCTGCTATTTTACATGGATTGTCTCATTTGGGTGCAGACTTTCTCCCTATTTTAATTAAAGGAAAAATTGAGGCAGAGCAAGGTTATGCTATTTCCCCACGGTTGCACAGCTGGTGAGTGGTGGGCCAGGATTGGAATTCTAGAGTCTGGCCTCTTAACCTCTTTGTAGAAAGGATCTGTTTTTGGGGGGGTTGAGAGGGAAGAGGAAAGGGTGGGATTTCAGTGTTTTTGTGTTTTAAAGATTTTATTTATTTGAGAGCGAGAGAAAGCGAGAGACAGAGCATGAGCAGAGGGGAAGGGGTGATGGGTGAGGGAGAAGCAGACTCCCCATGGAGCAGAAAGCCTGATGCGGGATTCAATCCCAGGACTCTGAGGCCATGACCTGAGCTGAAAGCTGACACTTAAACTGACTGAGCCACCCAGGTGGCCCAGTGTTTTGTTTTTTTTTAATCCCTTTTTTCCTGTATTTGTATGGAAATAAAATTTTCCTTAAATTTTTCTTCTAGGTGTTTGTGTATGTGAAAGGTAATTCATAGATGGTTTGGACAATGGAGAGGAATATGATCAGAGGTAGAAGAACAATTAAGAGGCCTCCTGCCATCCCAGGTAAAAGATGATGATGATGATGAAGATGATAGTTATTATTTTACTGAATACATACTATGTGCCACCATATTTTTACTTAATCTTCACAGTGGCCCATGATATAGATAGTCATACTTTTAATTTACAGATGCAGAGACTGAGGGTCTAAGGGGCTAATTAACTTGTTCAAGGTCACATCGTAGGTAAGAGGCAGACCCAGGATAGGGGTACAGGTCTGTCTGCTTTCAGGCTCTTTACCCTTAAGCTTGGACAGCAGATGATAGTAAGTGATACAGACATACACAGTGGGGCGTGAGGCTCCTGTGGTGTCATCCAAGTGGAGAGATGTCTAGAAAAAAGTAGAAATATATACATTTGGAAACTTAGAAGTTGACAGATGAACAAAATCAAGGGAATAAATGTGTGGAGGAAAAAGCTGGGTGGGAATGGTGTCCTGGGGACCATTCCACAGAGGGGGACAAGGCTGAGAATGAAAGACCCTTAAAAGATGGGGAATGAAGACCCCGCCCCTTGGCTCTATAGCTTGTCTACTGGGTAGTGGTAGACAAGCCCCTTACCTGGCATTTCATCCTCTGCCGCTGTAGAAGTGAATAAAGGAAACTACGTTCCTCTTTTTTCCCTTAAGATTTTTGTTTTTTTAAGTAATTTGTATACCCAACATGGGGCTCAAACCCCCGACGCCAAGATCAAGAGTCACATGCTCTGTTGACTGATCCAGGCGGGCACCGGGGAACCCACATTCCTAGATGGCTTCACAAGATGTTTTGTCATCATCCGTAAGGGGCTGGACATAAACATGCTTTAAGAATGCCAAAGTTCTTTATAATCCATGTGTACAGAGACAAAAGGGGAATGCTGGAATGTTCTGAACCCAGTAAGTGGGCTGAGGATGCTGGGCGAAATAGAACTGTGAAATGTAACAAGAAGGAAGTTACCTAGATATGCTGTGGCCTGGGTCCAGGTAGGACCCCTGGAAGAAATACCACTCTAAGAAATTTTTTTTTTTTAAAGATTTTATTTATTTATTTGATAGACAGAGATCACACAAGTAGGCAGAGAGGCAGGCAGAGAGGGGAGGGGAGAAGCAGGCTCCCTGCCTAGCAGAGAGTCCCATGTGGGACTCGATCCCAGGACGCTGGGATCATGACCCGAGCCAAAGGCAGTGGCTTAACCCACTGAGCCACCCAGGTGTCCCTCTAAGAAAGAATTAAAAGTAAACTAAAAGAGGGGTGCCTGGGTGGCTCAGTGGGTTAAGCCTCTTCCTTCGGCTCAGGTCATGATCTAAGGGTCCTGGGATGGAGCCCCGAATCTGGTCTCTCTGCTCAGCAGGGAGTCTGCTTCCTCTCTCTCTCTACCTGCATCTCTGCCTACTTGTGATCTCTGTCTGTCAAAATAAATAAATAAAATCTTAAAAAAAAAAAAGTGTACTAAAAAAGAGAGAGGAACAAGAAGAGAAAAACTCAGGAGTGTAAGTGGAGAGGTTGGTGCCAGGGCAGGAGCTCCAGCCTGGGTCTGTTAGTCAGGGACTCCTTGCCCCACCTTTGACCCTAACAGGTTCTTGACTGCGAGTACATGGCTTCCACTTTCTGGGTCTCAGGGTTCAACTCTGTAAAAATGATAGAGTTGGCATGGCGGGTGGCATGGATGATGGTTGGCACAGATGATGAACCCAACAGCCCAAGTTGGAAATGACAAGTATTCCTACGTCTCACGCCAGGTCCATGGTTGTGTGGAATGTTGTGTTGAGAAGGGTAGTGAGGCCAGGAAAATAGACGTCAAGGTGGATGAGTGAAATCTGCTGGTGTGGGGGAGGGGAGGTGCTTCATTCAGGCCTCCCCTACAGTCCCCGTAGTCCAAAATAGGAGACTCTCAATTCTAGGAAACTGAAGGGTCTGAGAAAAGTCTTTCTGGAATTCTGGAGACAAAGTAATCACCCATGAGATGTCAGCCATGTGGCCTTGCCTCTGGGGGCAGACCTGGGCCCTTGGGAAAGTCTCTGCTTTGTGAGGAGGCGAAAACAGAGCACACTGGGAGTGGCCAGATTCTTCTGATAGGTGACTCCTGGGTTCTGGGCCAAGAAAGAGTTTTTGACAGGAAGGGGATTCACAACAGGGCATGCTTGAGAGGAATTGTTTAAGTCTTTAAACCCTTGCCAAGACAGAGAACATGAGACTAGACCTATAAGTTACTCTAGCTACATATAGTATGGAACCTGAAAATGCCTCCCTGGGCCCCATTTGTGTTTTTGTCCTCATAGCATGTGCCTCAAGTGGAGCTGGAGTGGGGGAAGGGATTCTGCTGAGGACAGACAAAAGTGGGGAGGCACTGGCTTTGAAGACCACATTTCCTCCCTTTTTATGCCTGGGGTGTAACCAGAGACCAGAGTCAACAAGGAATCTGGCTCAGGCCTGCTTTTGTTTGCAGCTCTCCATGGGGCGTGACTTGCTTTTTTCAGAGGTCAGTGAATTGTAAATTGTGTAATTTTGGGTTCTGCTGAACCACCATAGGGGAGACTTTTGAGGGGGTTGGTAAGACAGGGTAGATGGTGTCACTCAGGCATGTAGGAAACTCTTGCTGTCTCTAAGATCAGACTGGCCACATGGAATTCTCCCATTCATAGGCAAGCAGAATCCACATATGGATTTGGGTGTTAACATCTGACTTTGCTTCAGCAAATGGATCTATGTCAAATATCCTAAATAAGGTAATATCCCAAGTTCTGAAGGAACAGAAACAGTAATACCAATTATTTTCTATGCTTGATTACACTTTTCTGGTTACAACTATCTGTTGTGGTCTACAAAGATAGGTACCTAAACCCTGTGCTGTGGAGAAGGGCACCATGCTGGGAACTGCTGAAGGTCTCAATTATTTTTGATCTACATTTTCCCTCCCTACCCCTCCCCTGTGCTTAGCCCAGGACCTGATATTTATTCATGCACTCAACAAAAATCTGTTGGGCATTTATATTCTTCCAGCCACTCTTCTAAGGGCTGGGGATGCAGAAATCAAACAAGCTCTTGCTCCCTTAGAACTTCAAATCGACTGGGTTGGGGCAGACAGTAAAATCAATATATTGTATTATATATCAAGTAGCAAGACATGCTATGAGGAACCATAAAGAGAGGTAGGGAAGATAGAGAGGGGCGGTAACTTGGGAAATGGAGAAGAGTGAGGAGGTGAGCTCTGAGGCTGACTGGAGGTAGCATGTCCAAGACAGAGGAGGTGTTCCAGGGAGGGTGCAGAAGAAGCGGTGGGAGGTGAGATCAGAGGGGAATCAGAGGCAAAGGTAGAATTTGTGGGGCCCTGTGAGAACTTTGAATTTTACACTGAAGGAGACTGGGAACTTATGGAGGATTTTCAGCAAAAGCAAGACCTAGGATCATTCTGGCTACAAATTTTAAAATAAGTTGAAGAGGGCAAAGATGGAAGCAAAGGAACAGGATACAATAATCTAAGCAAGACACAATAGTGGCTTGGACTGACAATTTGCCAGATTCTAAACATTTTGAAGGAATAGTTGGCAAGATCTTGTGATGAGTGGAATGTGAACTTACAAGGAAAGATGAGTCAAAGACTTGGGTCTGAGTGGCTAGAGGAACAGAGCTGTTGCTTACTAAGATAGGGAAGGCTGATGGAGGAAAAGGTTTGGAAATAAGGGATCTAGAGTTTGGTTTTAGAATTGTTAAGTTTAAGATGACTGATAGACAACTAATAGAGAGGCCCAATAAGCTGTTGGATCCATGAGTCTGGAGTTCATGGGACAAGATGAGGCTATATGTATAAATTTGGGAGTGGAGAGCACGTGAAAAATTAAAGCTATAGGTGGGAGGAGGCCACCTAAGAAGAGGGAATATAGGCGGAGAGGAAGAGCAATCCAGGACTGAACCTCAGGGAGTCTGGCATTAGTGGTTAGGGGTATGAGAAGAACCAGTCAGGGTGATGAGGAGGAACCAGTGAGACAGGAAGAGAGAGTGACGTCCCAGGAAACAAGGCAAGAAGCTATTTCAAGATGGGAGTGTCCAACTGGGTCAGATGCTGCTGATAGATCAAGTATGAAGAGGACTAACATTAGTCATTGGACTTGGAACATGGAAGTCATTGGTAAGTTTCACAAAGACAGTTTTAGTGGAACCATGGGGATGAAAGCCTGATCTGGAGCAGTTTCAAAACAGTGTGGAAAAAGATTAAGTGGAGAGAATGAATATTCTTTCAAGAAATTTCATTATGAAGAGAAGCCAACACCAACATCAACAACAATTGAGGCAGTTGCCTGAGGGAGAAATGTCAGTCTCTGATATGGCTCAGTAGCATTCCAGCGACTGCTTTTAAAACAGTGGGTTGTTCTTTTCTGAAGAAGGCAGTTCCAGAAGAACCCTAGAAATCTCTCTTGTGACTCACCTATTGGGGCTAGCTAAGGTCTCTACACAGTGCCCCTATCTGTCATAGTGAACTCTAGCCTTGTTGCGTCTGCCAGATCATAGGAGCCAAGGGCACCTTGCACAGCAGACTGGATCTGCCATAGAGTCTTCTCTTGCTCTGGGCCCCACTCCAAACTACAGACATCTCGAATCACCCAATACATATGTTGGAGCAGTTATACAACCTATAACCTGGTATTGGTTATGTTTCTCCAAAACCCAGTGGGGCTCACCAAGCATTAGATTCTTTAGCAGTAATAAGACCAAGGTGTAATAAGCTGTTCTTTACCTTTCGGGGATGTCCTGATATGCTCTAGATCATCAAATCCTAAAAACTTCACTAGACTGGGAAGCAATTATAGGATCCTTTCTCAAGGGGACCCAGGCTGTGGGTCTGAAAACTGGCTCAGCTCTGAAAATCGTGAGCCCATCAGTTTTCTTCTTAATAGCTCTTGATTTTTATTTCTTGGCCAGTTCTACAAGACATGCAAGACTCTATTGGCTGCTCATTGATCTCACGCCTAAGAACACCATGGTCTATTAACCATCATCAAAACCTCTGTGGGTGGAGGCCCACTGGTCGCCCCTCTGGCCCTGCTGTCTGTTATGGTTTATGTCCATTCTGGCTCTGATAGTTAAGCACTGGCATCTGGACTTCGTTTTTCTGGGATCTCATTATTCCCCTTGACATGAGGGAGCCCGCTTAGAAGGCTGAGTCACCTACTCTCAGTCTGGCCCACAAGCAGAAGGTCATGACTAGGCTTCTCAGAGATGATGCTGCTTGCTGAGATATTCTTTATCGCCTAGTGAAGATAATGTTCTTTGAGCCCTTCCAAGAAGCATAAGCTTTACATGATAAATTTGTGCTAACATGCCTGTCTCCCTGAGCTTTGTGAGCCCTTCTTCAGTTTCCTGCCATGGCACTCCAGACTCTGTCTACAATTTACTGTCAGGCATCACCATGTCAAAGCCTCAAGGAGCCATTCAGGAACAACTACAAACTGTAAGGGGGTTCCAAGTCAAGAACCTCTCCCTTGCTTTCATATTCTGCTCCCCTCCTTGTTCTCCTGTTTATCATCCCCAAAATCACTCCCACACATATTCCCCTAGTTCATGCTGATGCATCTCAGGCAAGTCCCGCAGCTCTTTCTAAGGATAAGATGTTTTCTGCTGGATTTGGCACTCTATTTCTCTACTTGGGCTGCCTCAAGACTGGGGACTGGTCTTCAGGAGCAGTGAATGGAGGCAGAGGCAGATCTTCAGGGAAACAACACAATTTTGTGATAGTTACTGTCAAGAGCCTGGTCTCACCCAGATCTGGAGAAGAAAACAGAAGCAGCATTCAGGTTAATACCAGTCAATGGATGGGATATATTGGATAGAGTAAGAGAAGCCAAGGAATGTCCCCTCAGGGTACAGGCTTCTTCCTGAAGGATTGGGAGTTGGTGGTGGCAAAGTATGCATGAGGCCGGAGAGCACTGTGGGAAGTGGGGTCAGTGCACTCTGTTTGGTGAGTTTACATAGGTGGCTGTGTAGTTCCAGAACTCTCATTCCAGCAAGCAGAACTACGACAATCACTCATTCATTCATTCATCTATGCATTAACTTAACGTTTATTGAAAGCCTCTTCTGCTAGGTATTTGGTTCAAAGATGAATAAAACCCTGTCTTTATTCTCCAGACATTCAGAGTGTAGTGGGAAGTGGACAGAAATGCCCTTTCCTATTTAGGATTACATGTAATAGAATAGAGGATATACAGGGTGTTGCGGGAGTGGAGATGAAATGAGAAAAAAAAAACTTGCCTGGTCTGTATGCATACAAGGGAGGAGTTATATAACTCCTTGGTTAGTCTCGTATCCTGGCACACTTCCATTTCTCATTTCTAGGAGGTCTTGACCACAGTCACTGGTCAGGGATAACATAAAGAATCTTGATTTGGTAGCTGAGAGAAGTATAAAGTTAACCTTCCTTTTTGTTCTCCACATCTATGCCCAGTTTCTTAATCTGTTTCTGTAGCCCATCTCCTCTTGGCCCCCAGTTTCATTGTCCTAAATCTCTTTTCTACTTTTATGCCTGATGTACTTTCACAGATCTCTTGACTCCCTCTTGCCCAAAGCCCAGACTTTTGGGCAAATCCTTACTCCTTTTCCTCTGTACCTGTCTTGGGAGAAAGGAAAAGTGTCTTAACATGTGAACCATGTAGGTACGTTGATGACCAATTTCAGCCTTCCGTGTTCCCATTCTATCAGTGAGGCTCAGGGAAGTGAAGGGATTCTCCCAAATTCACACAGCTAGGCAAGAAAAAAGCAGGATGTTCAATGTAGATCCGATATTCAGAATACTGACCCATACCTTAAGTACTCTCAGATGACTAAGTACCTGGAAAACATTCCGTCACAAAGCTTTTCTCTTCAAAGTCGCCCAGGAGAAGAGAAGAAGAACTAAAGACTTCTTTGTAGTTTTATATATTGAGTAAATATCACCGAATAGTTTTTCAAAGTGATTGTACCAACTTACATTTCCACCAACAGTATATGTGCTATGTGTGCTATGTAGGTTATTCTCATCAGCATTTGGTATTATTGTCAATCTTTTGAATTTTAGCCATCCTGGTGAGTTTGTAGTAGAATCTCATTGAGGTATTAATTGCATGTACCAGATTATTGACGAGGTTGAGCACATGATTTAGTAAGTATAAAGTTTGAAATAGATTTTTTTGAAGAGAACTTCTTTCAGATAAAGAAAGTCAAAAGCTATACAGTTTCCTTCTGGCACAGCTTGAGTTGTATCACAAAATTTTGATTTGCCATATTTTCATTATTATTCCGTTCAAATTCTTTTCTAGTTCTTTGAACCTGTAGGTTTATTTAAAAGTATATTTTAAAATTTCCAAACATGATTTTCTGAATATTGTTTTGTTATTGATTTCTAGCTCAGGTCTGTGTTAAGGTAACATATTCTGCATGATTTCAGTCCTCTGACATTAGTTGGGGCTTGCTTTAAGACCCAGAATTTTGAGATTTTGGTACATAAAATAAATGAGTATTCTTCAGGTGTTGGGTGTGGTGTACTTAGAGACCCATTCAGTCAGTTTTATAAATGTGTATACATTCTTGTGAATATGAACTAACTTTTGTCTGACCTAGCAGATCTCAGAGAAGTTAATAAAATTGGAGGCTATGCATTTTAGTTACATATAAGTTTAGAACTCTTATATATTCTTGATGAGCTTAATTTTTTCCACTATGTCATTCTCTCTGTCTTTAGCAATACTTTTAGCCTTAATATATATAGTTTGCCTAATATTGATACCATATCCCTGAGAAATCTTATGGTTTGTCTTTTCTTTTTTTTATATTATTATTTTTTATTTTTATATAAACATATAATGTAACCCCACCACCCTCTCCCAACACCCTTCCCTCCCACCCCCCTCAGTTTATTTTATGACATTAAGAGTCTCTTTTGGTTTGTCTCCCTCCTGATCCCATCTTGTTTCATTTATTCTTTTTCTACCCCCTTAACCCCCACCCCCGTTGCATCTCCACTTCCTCATATCAGGGAGATCATATGATAGTTGTCTTTCTCCGATTGACTTATTTCGCTAAGCATAATACCCTCTAGTTCCATCCATGTCATCGCAAATGGCAAGATTTCATTTCTTTTGATGGCTGCATAGTATTCCATTGTATATATATACCACTCTTCTTTATCCATTCATCTGTTGATGGACATCTAGGTTCTTTCCATAACTTGGCTATTGTGGACATTGCTGCTATAAACATTCGGGTACACGTGCCCCTTTGGATCACTACGTTTGTATCTTTAGGATAGATACCCAGTAGTGCAATTGCTGGGTCATAAGGTAGCTCTATTTTCAATTTTTTGAGGAACCTCCATGCTGTTTTCCAGAGTGGTTGCACCAGCTTGCATTCCCACCAACAGTGTAGGAGGGTTCCCCTTTCTCCACATCCTCGCCAGCATCTGTCATTTCCTGACTTGTTCATTTTAGCCATTCTGACTGGTGTGAGGTGGTATCTCATTGTGGTTTTGATTTGTATTTCCCTGATGCCCAGTGATGTGGAGCACTTTTTCTTGTGTCTGTTGGCCATCTGGTTGTCTTCTTTGCAGAAATGTCTGTTCATGTTCTCTGCCTATTTCTTGACTGGATTATTTGTTCTTTGGGTGTTGAGTTTGCTAAGCTCTTTATAGATTTTGGATACTAGCCCTTTATCTGATATGTCATTTGCAAATATCTTCTCCCATTCTGTCAGTTGTCTTTTCGTTTTGTTGACTGTTTCCTTTGCTGTGCAAAAGCTTTTGATCTTGATGAAGTCCCAATAGTTCATTTTTGCCCTTGCTTCCCTTGCCTTTGGTGTTGTTCCTAGCAAGAAGTTGCTGCGGCTGAGGTTGAAGAGGTTGCTGCCTGTGTTCTCCTCAAGGATTTTGATGGATTCCTTTCTCACGTTGAGGTCCTTCATCCATTTTGGGTCTATTTTATGTGTGGTGTAAGGAAATGGTCCAATTTCATTTTTTCTGCATGTGGCTGTCCAATTTTCCCAACACCATTTGTTGAAGAGGCTGTCTTTTTTCCATTGGATATTCTTTCCTGCTTTGTCGAAGATTAGTTGACCATAGAGTTGAGGGTCTATTTCTGGGCTCTCTATTCTGTTCCATTGATCTATGTGTCTGTTTTTGTGCCAGTACCATACTGTCTTGATGATGACAGCTTTGTAGTAGAGCCTGAAGTCTGGAATTGTGATGCCACCAACTTTGGCTTTCTTTTTCAATATTCCTTTGGCTATTCGAGGTCTTTTCTGGTTCCATATAAATTTTAGGATTATTTGTTCCATTTCTTTGAAAAAATTGGATGAGATTTTGATAGGCATTGCAGTAAATGTGTAGATAGCTTTAGGTAGCAGACATTTTCACAATATTTATTCTTCCAATCCATGAGCATGGAACATTTTTCCATTTCTTTGTGTCTTCCTCAATTTCTTTCATGAGTACTTATAGTTTTCTGAGCATAGATTCTTTGCCTCTTTGGTTAGGTTTATTCCTAGGTATCTTATGGTTTTGGGTGTAATTGTAAATGGGATTGACTCCTTAATTTCTCTTTCTTCTGTCTTGTTGTTGGTGTAAAGAAATGCAACTGATTTCTGTGCATTGATTTTATATCCTGACACTTTATTTGCTTTGTCTTTTCTAAATAGCATGTGCAATTCAATGTAATTCTGTAAGACAACCTTTGGTGGTTAAAGACGAAATTTAAACATTTAGATGTAATCTAATTTCTGATTCTTAAAATTTAAATATACCATCTTGCTCAGCTCTTCAGTTTCTTCTACTTGTTCTCTATTCCATTTCCTTCAGTTCTTGCTTTCAATGCATTGAGGACTTCAAAATGTTATTTCAATCATATAAGATCTTGTAGTGATTGTACCAGACATTGCAATATGCACACTCAACTCACACAAATTCAGTATTGATTGGTTCTTTTACCTCTTCTTGGACAATACATGGACCTTAATACACCATAACCTTATTATTTCACTCCTGACTTAATTCTCTTGCAATGTATTTATAATTTTCTACATAATTTTCCATAAGATGTTATTTTTATTGTTTTTTTAAAATTTATTTATTTGACAGAAATCACAAGTAGTAGGCAGAGAGGCAGGCAGAGAGAGAGGAGGAAGCAGGCTCCCCACTGTAACCCACCGAGACACCCAGATGCCCCTTGTTATTGTTTTATATTTAACATTCCTTTTTGCATTTCTGACCTTTTATCTGGAATCATTTCCTTATGCTTCAAGGCTCTATATATTAGTTCAGATCCTTTATTTTTTCCTCTTTATGCTTCATTCTGGATATTTTCTTCCATATTGCAAATTCTCTCTTTATCTATGTGTCATTGACTATTAAATCTATGTAGATTTAATGTATTCCCTATGTATCTTGTTTATTACTTTTTAGTTCTTCAATTTTCAGTGGACTTTTTTTTTTAAGTTTTCAATTCTCTGCTAAAAATTTCAAGGTTGAATTTCCTCTTGTTCAACAAATTAAGTGTATGTTTTTTAAAAGTATGTAAAAATTCTAATATCTGAGTCTCTGTACTTTATGGCTGTATTTTCTTGTTTTTTCATTCATGTGGTTTTGTCCCCTTGATTTTCTGTTTTTGTTTTGTTTTGTTTTGCTGTGTGTATGTGTGTTTGGATATTTTCAGTGTGAAGGAAAGGGGTTTTCACTCTTCCCTGCTCCTTGCAAGATATCAGCATCCTTGGTTGCCTCATAAGAATAAAATGTGTAAGGGTAATGAATGCTTGCTGTTTGTTTGTTTGTTTTAAATGCTTGCTATTTAAGCTACTTAGTTTGGAGCCATTTGTTGCTCAGGACTAGATAGCTAACTAATATACTTGGTTTTGAATACCAGCAATACTCTTTACTAGCTTTGTATCCTTGGACACAAGACTTCACCTTTTAAAGCTTGTTTACTTTTTCTTTTTTAAAAAATGGTAATAATATCTACTTATAGAGCTATTGAAGCCCAGTCTCTGTTATACAGTAAATTCTTAATAAATAACTATTTTTATTGTATTTATTATTAAGTAAAGGGAATGCTTAAGAGCAAAGAAAGCTATAGACCCACTAAAAAAAGTAAGCACAAAAACTTGCATAGAACAGCCACCTTGGGCCATTAAGTGTAGGCCAGGAAGCTTTATCTGCTTTCCTAGACCCTAAGAACAAAGTTGTATCAGAATCCACATAATGAGGATCATGAATTGCCTGTAAAAGGTCAAAACAGAATCTATGTACTGTAATTTCCTTTTTTTTTTTTAAGATAAGAAACACACTAAAATATATAATATATATTCACTCATCTTCTTTAACAGTGTGTTTATACTCAAGGAAGTTTCGGCAATCTAGAAAGTTCTTTTCTCTGGAGCAGTGGTTCTCAAACTATAATGCATCAGGATCACCTAGAGGGCTCACTGGACATAAAATGCTGGACTCCACCCCTGAGATTTTGACTCAGCAGGCTTGTATTGGGGCTAAGACTTTGCAATTACAACAGACTCCTAGGGTGATGCCAGTATTGCTGGTTTGTGGCCCCATTTTGGACCTCTGCTTTGGAACATCTTTGTCTCTGATAAATGAAGCCTTATAAATGTGTTGAAGAACAAGCAGTAATATTTATACAAAACGTGGAGTAAAAGAACATCCAATTGCTTTACAAGGATGTACAAGGCCCTGCATGATGTAACCCATCAATTTCACCTCCTTTATCTTGCACTGGGTTTCTTATTTCCACATGGTCTTCATTCTGTTACTCAAAAACACCAAGCCCATTTTGGTCTCAAGGCTGCACTTGCTGTTCTGTCTGCTTGAGGCTCTTTCTTGTCTCCCAGATTATGGCCCCTCTCCATGTCATCACTGAAGGCCCAGTTCCAAATATCACCGTTCCAGAGAGGCATTTTCTATTTAAAAGAACCATTCTTATGCTGAGTGAAATAAATCAAGCAGAGGAAGTCAATTATCATATGGTTTCACTTACTTGTGGAGCATAAGGAATAACATGGAGGACATTAGGAGAAGGAAAGGAAAAGTGAATTGGGTAAGTCAGAGGGGGAAATGAAGCATGAGAGACTATGGACTCTGAGAAATAAACTGAGGGTTTTGGAAGGGAGACGGGTGGGGGGATGGGTTAGCCTGGTGGTGGGTATTAAGGAGGGCATGTATTGCACGGAGCACTGGGTATGGTGAATAAACAAGGAAACTTGGAACATTGAAAAAATAAAATTTTTTTAAAAAATGAAAAAATAAACATTACTCTGTAAATTAAAAAATAAAATAAAATAAAATAAAGGAACGATTCTCTCTCATTCTTCCCACCCTCCTAATTTAGTCCTTTCATGTCACTTACTGTGATCTGAAATTATCTTTTTTTTTTTGCTTATTGGAAAATTCCAATATAACAGATACTTCATCTCTTAAGCTCTTTGCTACCTCCAGCCTTGATATGTTGCAGGTGCCCATGGAATATCTGTTGGTTGGAAACATCAGTGTTGGCACAGGTCTTTTACTTTATGACCTGGTTTCTGAGGGGAAGTGAAAAACACTGATAACCTGGGGAATATGGAATATTCTCCCTCCCTAACCTGCTTTCCTACATGTTACAGCTGCCAGGATCCTCCCTAGTTTGTAATGTGAAGGAAATGGATTTGTACTTTTCCCTCTCCTGTGTTGTCTTTTATACTCTTGGTTGCCTCATAAGAGGACAAGATGGTGACTTGGGCGACACTTGTCCCTCTCAGGGACTCTAGAGGGTTGCTAAATGGATCACTTTTTCATCCATCCAGAACACTCCTAACTTTAAGTGACTCTCTTGAGGATGGCTGGCATCTGCCAAGTTGTTCCCCAGTTCTAGTGAGGGAAGCAGAACTGCTTTCTTACCTTTGTTGGGTGCCATGTGGGCTCTGACTAGAGTTGTTCCCATCAGGTAGCTCCAACTGTTTGGGATCCCGGGTTAGAAATGGACCTGATCCACCCCATTGGCAAGGACATGGGCCACTAAGATGAACAAAGATGCAATCCTGCTTACTCAGATATTTTAAAGTTGCATTTATTTTCCTCCCCATGGTTTGTTCATTAAAAATTGAGTGCTTGTGCCAATTCTGGCTGTAGGCAAGGCCAGGACATTTTCTCTACAGACAATTGTTGGTTGAGCTGACTCACTCCTGTACACTCTCCTCCCCATGTCTCTGCTCCTGGCACCTGGTTTTCCAGTAATCTCAGGCTGCTGCCATGAGTCGGGGGAAAAACAACAGAGCTTTCTCTAGGGAACTAAGAACAGAATCTCATGATCTAGGCACTGACTTCTACTGTTATTTGCATGAGGTTTGGGGGAGGGTTTTTCCCAGATAAAAAGAATTGGGAGCTCTCTTGGTTGGGGATGCTTCAGATCTCAGAACACTAGAGTTAGAAATGTTTATTCAGATACATTATTTTATCTGCCTTTTAAGTAGGCATGGAGAACATTCCAATTATACTAACTTCTTTCACTCCTGCCCTTTATCCATGCTAAGGCCAGTTAGACACACTGATTAGTGCCCCTTGATTGGTGACTTTGGCATTGCTCGCTCACCTTGTGCCAGGAATGAACTGAAGATGGATTTGACAAGAGGCAGAGGGTGTTGGTGGGAGGCTTTGGCAGCTCCTTTTGAGTTACCTTGAGGGTTTTGTTAGGCTAACTCATCCTCCTCTAGAGCTTTCCTGTGTTTGTGTGGGAGTTCAGTGCAACAACAACTTGGTAAGTGCCTACTCTATCTATACCAAGCACTCTTCCCAAGTAGATGCTGGGGATACCAAGACTAATAGAATGCTCTCCCTGCCTTCAAGGAGCTCAGGATCTTTTCGGGAGAGGGGCCTATGTTGGTGACTTCAAGATGGCTCTGAGTCTCTTTTTTGTTCCTTGCCCTGAATTTGAGCTTGTCCTGTCACTAGCTTTGGCCAGTAGAATGTGGTGGAAGCAATATTGCATAACTTCCAAAGTTGGGCCTTGAAAGATCTGCAGCTTCACTTTTGCCACACTTAGAAAGCTACTTCTTTGAAGCTGGGCACCATGTGAGGAGTGTGTCTACCTAAGAAGACCATGCTGGGAGGAAGCCCAAACTAGTCACATGGCAAGAGTGTGAGAGGAGCACTGAGGCATGTGACTAAAACCTTCATGGGCTTTCTGTTTAGGTCAGCAGCTAGCTGTTTAAAGCTAAGTGAATGACCTCAGCTGATGCCCCATGGAGCAGAAGAACCACCCAATCAAGGTTTGCCTAAATTCTTGACCCATAGAATTGTGAGCAAATAAAATGGTTATTATTTTCATCTATTCCGTTTTGGAGTACATTGTTATACTAAAGCTATAGATAATTGAAACCCACACAAATATTCTTAATGATGGAGAGATACATAGGATGTTTTAGGAGCACAGTAGAAAGTGCCTGAGCCAGCTTGAGGTGATGAGACAATGGCTATGGAATGCTTTCCACAGGAGGTTTGCTTGAGTAGAATCTTCTCTAATGACCTAAATGTGGGCCAGGCTTGTGGAAGGCTAAAGTCTGTCCACATACAGGAGAATACAACCAAATAACATAGAGATGATTCAAAGCTTGGTACATATGTGAGGGATCTTCAAGCAAGTGTAAGGCAGAGAGCATTGGGTAAGGTTGCAAAGGTGTTCATAATAATAATAAGAGTAGTAATAGACAACTTTATTGAACACTTACTATGTGCCAGATACTGACCTAAGGTTTCATACATATTAACTTATTTAATTTTCACAACAGCCCTATATTACTGTTCCCCTTTTACATTAGAAGAAAATAAGGCACAAAGAAATAAGTAACTTGCTCAAAAGCGCAAGTTGGCAAGTGCAGAGTAGGGCTTTGAACCCAAGCAAAGTCTTGGAGGATTTTGTGTGCTTCTTTAAAGAGCTTGGGGTCTGCTCTGTAAGTGATGGAAAGTGACCCAAGGTTTTAAGGAAGGGAGTGACATGGCCACATCAAAAGATTCTGTCATCTTTATAATTTATTCTACACTGGTCATTTTCTTTGCCTGTTGTCTATTTCTCTAGAGTGACTAGCAGTGAACTCTTTATAACAAGCAGGGCCTATGGGCTTATCTTTGAAGGATATAAGGAAAGAGGAAGGTATGAGGGATATGTGTTACTCCACAGCGGGTCATGAGGGTGGAGGGGAGGACGGAATGCCCAGGGAGAGAATGGGTGTGGCAGCCACAAAGAGAGGAAAGTGGGGTACATCTTTTATCTCATGGAAAGATGAGAACAGCAGCATATGGGAGCCAGCCTGTTCTAAGAAGATCTTTTAGGCTGAGGCACAGATAGGCTCATGGGCTTTGCAGACAATCTGCCTCTCTCTCTTTCCTCCTCCCCAGGCCTGTTCAGGTGATTAGCAACAAAATATTAAAAATAACAGTTGGGTTTCCAACAGCAATTCACAAAGAAAGCATTTCACATAAATTCAGAAGTGCTCAACTGGCTGTGGGCATGGCTTTCTGAAGGGATTCTTATGCATAAGCCATCAAATAGCTTCTCCTGTACGCACCACACCCACTTCCTCTCTGTCCCCTGCACTGTCATCCAAGGGCAGTAGAGCAGACGTTAAGTAGAGTCTTAATCTGCATGCAGAGTAGTCATATCTTTACTTCAACAGATTTTGTGCAAGGAAGGAAGAGACAAAAATATGAGTGTACAGGTCTGGCTTAGGTTCTAGTAGAAGCTAGGAGATCTGTCCCTCAGACTTACGTTAAACAACTCTTCCTTTATATGATATGGACAAATATCTGAAATTCCCAAGATACCAAGCTCCTCATCTTTAATATGAGGGTGAAGAATGATTTCACTACAAATAATAAGAATAACCATTGTCAGTGTTTCTGAGCCTGACCCAGTGCTAAGAATTTTGTGCACTTTATTTATTTAATCCTCACAATAACCAGAGCGCAGTAAAGTTCACTGAGGCCACTCCTGACCATTCTATCTAAAGCTCCTTGTATTCATTATCTGGTGCTGTGAAACAATTTTTTTTAAAGACTTTATTTATTTATTTGACAGGGAGAGATCACAAGTAGGCAGAGAGGGAGGTGGGGGGTGGGGGGAGGGAAGCAGGCTCCCTGCTGAGCAGAGAGCTGGATGCAGGGCTCGATCCCAGTACTCTGAGACCATGGCCTGAGCTGAAGGCAAAGGCTTAACCCACTGAGCCACCCAGGCACCCAGCTATGAAACAGCGTACTTCAACTTGTAGTCACTTCGAACCACAATAAAAATTTAGTCTCAGAGTTTTGGTGGGTCAAAATTCCAGAGCAGCTTGACTGATTGATTATGACTTGGTGTCTTTTATGAGTTTGCTAGGTCTGCAGTCATCACTTTCAACATAGCACGTAAGCAAGAGCCAATGGCACCTCCTTGCAATGGGACTGTCCATGAGACTCTTTGAATGTTCTCACAACATGGCAGCTGGCTTCCCCCAGGATGAATGATCCAAGAGAGAGTAATGTGAAAGTTGCATTGTCCTCTATGACCTACTCTTGGAAGCTACATACCACCATTTCCACAACATCCTATTGGTTACCTTGGTCAGCTCTACTGATTGCAGTAAGGACTACACAGGGCAGGGATACCAGGAAGTGAAGGTCATCAGCAGCCACATTTGAGGCCAGCTATCACCTGCCTCCGAAATCTCTATCACGTTACTATGTTTTACCTTTAATAGACTTACCTGACATTATCTTATTTGTTTGCTTGATACCCATTTCTTCCCCACTAGAACGTAAGCCTCCCAAGAGCAGGGATTTCAACTTCTTTATTGCTGTATCCTCAGCACCTGGAACAATGTCAGGTGCAAAGTTGGTGCTCAATATTGAGCACGAGCTAGATACTATTATACCAGTTTTAGATGCAGACACAGAGGCTCAGAGAAGTTAACAAATTTGACAGAAGTCACATAGATAGTAAGTGTTGGAGCTGGGATACCAACTCATGCATAGAGACAGATACCAACAGTCTACATGGATAACATTCAATGATTCCACTGGTGCCATTATACAAATGGAATTCCATGGGGAAGTGGAGAACAGGACAGCATGTGGGAGAAGGGATGGGAGAATTCCACGGGTAACTGGGAAACACTAGGAGGACGTGTGTAAGTAATTGTCTATATAAATGGAGGTGTGTGTGTGTGTGTGTGTGTGTGTGTGTGTGTGTGTGTGTGTGGTTGAGATGGTTGAGAGGGAGATAAAGAGGGAGAGAGAGGAAGGGAGAATGTATGGGTACGGTATCTGGATCATTATAGGGGAAATAATGTACTCTGAGCAGCTGTAATGACATAGACCTAGAGAAAATACTTTGACCTTAGTCTTATTTGCCTTAAAATTCATCAAAAAATTGGTCTCCAAGGAACATCCTTATTAAAATGACTAAGTAAATTTTCCTTTAAAAATTCCACAAACAATTTAAGTCATTATTTGATTAGCAAGCATATTGCCAAATGACACATGAATTGCTAACTTAATTATGTTTGTGGGAATTATCCATTTTCTGGACTATATGCAGAAAAAGAAAAGTACTGTCCATTGGCCACCCACTCTCCATTCTCCTTCTCAGCCCCCTGAGGGAGGGGCCCTGGTATTCATCAAACAGACAATGGGGTCCTCTTAGAACAATGCCTCCCCCACCCTCTCTCTTGGCCTGGGAGTTGGAAACTTGGGGGAAGAGTGGACGGAAATGATAATGAAAGGCCCTCACTTACTCTCCCTACTCTGAAGCATTCTGGGTGCTGAGTTAAAGGACTAAGGGTTTTGCCTTGTCTGTGTGGAGGGGCCTCTGGTCTTTGAGTGAGACCAGGGTGAGATCCAGGGGAAAGACCACAGAAGTTGGCTGCTGAGGTGGCTCACATCTAGCCTTGAAGCAAAGATGGTGATGGTTCTTGAGTTTCTTCAGGACCCAGCCTTGTTCACCAGAGTAGCAAAGCAGAGAGAAATTCTGTCCAGGAGGTCTCTTTAGGAAAAATGAAAGAGTTTGCATTTAGTTTGAAAATATCCCCAGGAACCTTGAGTAGTTAGTGTCAGTTGGACCAAAACCAGACCTGGCCGAAAGAATAAAATAACGTCCCCCTCAAATTAGTGAATTTGTCCTCACTAACATCATCTAGACAGAGATGGAATAGCCATGTGTCAAGGAGAATGGCATTCTCCCTGTGCTTACCTCTTAGTTTATTCAAGGCAGACTCTAGGAGGGCCCTACCTTGCATTTTCCATGACTCCATTATGAGGGGCCATAGCATAGCACAGTGTTAGAACAAAGGCCTTAGAGTTTGCTTCATTTTGTGTCCTTGGTTCTGGCACTCACTATGTGACCAAAGGCAAGTTACTTAGCTTCTTTGTGCCTCCATTCTATCAAATGTAAAATGGAAATAATTGTTCTTATTTCATAGACTACTTGGGAAGATAAAATTAGGATAATATATGTAGAGCTCTTAGAATAGTATGTTGCATCCAGGAGTTCATTTAACAAACATATATGCAATACATATTGTTACGTGCCAGATATTAGAGAAGGTTGAAGGAGATCTGGTTCTGGCTCCAATGAAACTCACATTCTAGTGTGTTTGTGGGGGGTGGTAGGCAGAATAATGTACTCCCCCCAAAGATGTTCATGTTCTAATTCCTGGAACAGGTGAATACATTAGATTACATGACTGCAGGAATTAAAGGTTGCAGATAAAATTAAGGTTGTTACTAAACTGGCTTTTGAATAGCAAAGATTATTCTGGAGTTACCCAGGTAGGCCTACTGTAAACACAAGGGCCCTTAAAACATGGAAGAAGGAGGCAGAAGAGTGAATATCGGAATGATGCCTTGTGCAAAAGACTTAACCTGCTGTTGCTGACTTTGAGGACAGAAAGGGACAAATGCCATAGAGTGCACGTGGCCTCTATAGGATGAAAAAGGCAAGGAAATGAGTTCTCCAAAAGGAATACAGCTCTACTGATACCTTGATTCTAGCCAGTGAGACCCATTACACTTTTGAACTCTGGAACTCTAAGATCATACATTGGTGTTGTTCAAACTACCAAGCATGTGGTAATTCATTACAACAGTGATTGGAAACTATACTAATACAGATAAGAAATAAGTCAACACATGAATATATACTATAATTTTAGGCAATAAGTATAAGAAGAAAATGAAGCATGTTAAAAGGATAGAGAATTAGTGGAGGTGGGGACTCCTTTTTAGGTGGTCAGAGAAGATATCTCTGGTGACATAACATTTGAGAAGAGGCTTTAAAGAAATGAGAGGACCAACAATGGATCTACATTCTAGGGAGAGGGAATAGAGCTGAAGAAGGCCTTAGACTTTCAGTAGTTGAAGAAGGGTCAGGGTAGCTGAGGCATGGTGAGGAAGTGGGAAAGTGGCAGGAGATGAGATCAAACAAGACAGAGGTCAGATCCTACAAATCCCTTGGAATTTGTTTTTTATGGCAAGGAGTTTGGATTTTATTCTCAGTGTGATAAGAAATCACTGCAGGGAGGAACCAGTGGAGGAGGTGGTATGCATGGATTTACATTCTACAAAGCTCACTTAGGCTGCTGTGCAGGGAATAAACTGGAAGCTGGAGGAAACAAGCTAAATTAGGAGAATACAATGGAAAAATGGATCAGGCTTAGCTAGTGGTGATAGAGGCGGTGAGAAAGAGTTAGAATCTGGACACATCTTGGTGGTTGGAGCTGACTAGATTTGATTCCGTTTTGGATACAGGGTATGAGGGAAGGAAACAAATCAAGGATACCTCCTAGGTTTGTACTGGAGTAGCTAGGTGAATGGGCATGTCATTTAATTAAAAGTTGGTCATCCCCACCACTCAGGAAGTTTCTAAATTGTTTAGTTCTGCACTTGATTAGGGAATGGGTGGACAATGCAATCTACTTTCCATCCCAGGCCAAGGAACACTTAATTAGGAAGGAAATATTGGGGTTGAAGATGCATACAAATATGGTTTTCTGATGCCAAAAATAAATGGTTTCAGATTGTATGTGGTTTTATACTACCCATCCTTTCCTTCTACTCACTCTCATTTCCAATTAATAGGGACAACCTCAGAACAGATCAAAAATAGGAAATGATGGTAGGATGCCAGTATTGTCTTCAATTATTCCATTTCCACAACTGCAAAAATCTAATTTGTACTATTTAATGACTTAATTTTGGCAGCAATCATGTGTATCCATTTCCAGTGCCAAGATTGACCAACAAGGACTTGAACTGCATGGGTTGACTTATATGTGAAAAAAAAAATTTTTTTTTTGATAAATACAGTCCAGTACTGCAGGTATTTTCTCTTACTAAGGATATATTTTTTAAGATTTTTATTTATTTATTTGACAGAGAGATCACAAGTAGGCAGAGCAGCAGGCAGAGAGAGAGAGTTGGGGAAGCAGGCTCCCCACCGAGCAGAGAGCCTGACGCAGGGCTCCATCCCAGGACCTGACCTCATGACCTGAGCTGAAGGCAGAGGCTTAACCCACTGACCACCCAGGGGCCCCATTACTTAGGATATTCTTAATAACATTTTCTTTTCTGTAGCTTACTTTATTGTAAGAATATAGTATATAATACATATAACATACAAAGCCCATGTTATTCAACTGCTTATGTTATCAGTAAGACTTGTGGTCAGCAGTAGGCTATTAGTAGTTAATTTTGGGGTGAGTCAGAGATTCTCAACTGCAGGGGGGAGTCAACACCTCTCACTCTTCACATTGTTCAAGGATCAACTGTATATTTAAAGACTGATTATCGAAATGTACAGTTAAGAGAAGTTGTTCTTAACAATAATAATAAATAATAATAATAATAAATAAGCTTTGGCTACATGATAAATGATCTCACACACAGTGTCTTATTAAAATAACTATTCATTTAATTCTTCATTCTGTCGTTTGGCAATTTTGGCTGGGAAGCTGGGAAGTTCTGGTATGGGCTGGTTTGGCTGATCTTGGCTGAGCTCATTTATTTATCTGTGATCAACTGGTGGGTTAGTTGGGGCTGGATGTGTTTTGATGACTCAGTAGAGGTGACTGGGAATAATGAATCACTCTCTACAGGGTTTCTACTCTTCCATAGGTGAGCCTGGGCTTCTTTATATATGATGGCAGCAGGATTCCACAAGTGAGAAAAAAAATATGCAAAACCTCTTGGAGCCCAGGATTTGAACTTTTTTTTTTTTTATTTTTTTAAGTTTTTATTTATTTATTAGTTAGAGAGAGAGAGAGAGAGTGAGCACAGGCAGACAGAGTGGCAGGCAGAAGCAGAGGGAGAAGCAGGCTCCCTGCCGAGCAAGGAGCCCGATGTGGGACTCGATCCCAGGACGCTGGGATCATGACCTGAGCCGAAGGCAGCCACTTAACCAACTGAGCCACCCAGGCGTCCCAGGATTTGAACTTTTTGACATTGCTTCTGCCACCATCTATTGTCCAAAGCAAGTCACAAGCCCAGTTCCGGTTTAAGGGGTGAAGAAATTGCCTCCTTCCACCAGGATTGCATTATATAGGCTACACATATGGGGAGGGGATGAAGAATTATGACAGTTTTTGTAATCTGTCACATTCACTTAAAGTGCTTTTGGTTTAAATAACAGAAAATCCAACTCTAAGTTACTTAAATAATAAAGGTACTTTTATTTCACAAAATATGAAGTTTGGAGGAAAAGTGATTACAGGGTTATTTTAATGGCTTAGCAATGCCATCATGGTCTTCGATTTTCTTTTATACAAATTTCCACTCTGTCATGCCCAGCATCTTTGTTTTCATCCACATTTTAACAAGCTGTCTCTGACAGTTTCAGGCTTTACTTAAAATGATAAATGGCTTTACTTATAAATGATACTTATAAATGATAAATCTTAGATAAAGTTCTAGAAGAGAAAAACGGAATGTCTCTGTCTCGTGTTTCCTTTTAGAAATGAGGAAAATCTACCCAGAAGTCCTTGCAGTCTTCTTATTGGGTCCCATTATATCATATGACTATAACTGAGGATAAACAGATTGAGAAGTTCTGCTTGTCAACTTCCTACTGCTAGCTTCTGAGGTAGGAAGATGGGAATTAAAGGTCGTGCGCTATGCATACATTTCCCTCAAGGAAGATAGCAGCTTAGGAATGGTGAATGTAGGACAAGTAGTTCCATGCAGAAAGTAGCTTTGGGTTTATCCTTCTGGATATCCCTACCATTTGCAATGAATTCTTTCATAGTAATGATAACAACAACAATAGATGGCAAAATGAATTCAGCTGGTAGGAGATGATGTCTCGGGCTCAAGAGATTTCAAGTAAATTAGAACAAATAATTTTAAAAATCTCATTACTTGATTCTTATTTTGACTACTTATGCCTGCTTCTTGAGCCATGTAAGAAGGTATATTTCTTTACATCTTCTGGGCCACTAATGAGGTCTGAGTTTCACAGTCTTAAAAAGCCAAATAAAGAGTGAAAGGATGAAAACATAGCCACCAGCTAGGGAAATTTAAAGCTTTTTTTTTTTACCGACTACATTTGTCCTTAATTTAATTAGGTCTCACAACATCTATTAGTTCTCCTGTCTTTAAAATTTGACCTGGAGTGACATATATGGCAAATTCAAATATCGTTTTCTAGGAAGTCTCAAGTAAAATGTGCCTCTCTTTTAACTAGTCTCCATCAATAAAATGTCTTGTAAAAAGACCGTCGCCTTAGCAACTGTCAACTGAATCAGCTTTATGAAGGCAAAGTAAAACTGCAAGTAAGCCTGTAGAGAGGGCTTGGGTAATTTTCTTTTTTTTAACCGTTAAAGTGAAATAAAAAAAAAAAAAAGAAAAAGTGATTTCTGACCAGGCTTTGAGAAAGATTAAACTATGTAAATTAGAAGTAAATACAGTTTAATTTTAAGAAGTTGCCCTGAAAGGCAAAATTGAAAATCACAATGTTCCATAGTTTTTTTCCATTTATGATTTGTTTGAATATCTATTTTTTCTCCTTGTTAAACTGCTTATACTTCAAAAGCTTTTCCTCTTTCTATAAATATCACTGTTAAAGTAAAAGCAGTCGGTGCATTTAGTGAATTCCATACTGTGAGGTTTTGGAGTTTTTTTTGTTTGTTTGTTTGTTTTTGTTTTTGGTAGTATTTTGATCCTTTGGTAGGATTTTGCCATTAACATGCTCCTGGGTATGGAGGGTCTGGGATGGCCAATCCTCTTACCTACAACAAGTTAAGTAGCTAGGACCTTCAAAGGCAAACCACAATGATTTTAGAAAAGAATTAGCAATGTGGGTCATTGGTCAATGATCAGATGTTTGTAATAAAAATATAAGCCTTGGCACCTGGGTGGCTCAGTGGGTTAAGCCTCTGCTTTCAGCTCAGGTCATAATCTCAGGGTCCTGGGACCGAGCCCCTCATCTCTGCTAAGCAGAGAGCCCGCTTCCCCATCTCTCTCTCTGCCTGTCTCTATGCCTACTTGTGATCTCTCTGTGTCAAATAAATAAATAAAAATCTTTAAAAAAATAAGCCTAACATATGACTGACGTAAAATACACCATTTTTTTGAATCACATATTGCACGGGTTCAGCTATCAGGGTATGATGCTTGGTAGGAGAAAATATGGAGTAAATTTCACCTTTGAATATTGGATATTTTCTAAGAACAAAAAACTGCAGTAAGGAACATAAAACGATCTTTTGCATCCACCCTCAAGATATGTATGCACAGAAGAAAATCTGAAGTAACTGCTCCCAAACTGTGTTAACTGTGATCATCTCGGAGTGGTTCCTACTTGGGGGCAATTCTCCATTGTGTTTAGTTTTGGTAGAGTCCTTTGCCATAGTTGCCTATGGAAGCAGCAAGGGGAGCCCCTTTCTTGCTCACTGCCTAGGAACTAGGGTGTGGTCATATGAACAGGCTCGGACACTGAAAGCTTCCAGGCTTCCACCTAGAACTTCAAAACAGGATGTTTGTTCTAGAACCTGGAGTAAGGTAAGCAGCGTGTGAGGCATCCAGGATGCTAGGGTGTAAAATTTAAGGAGGCACTCATTTTCAGGTGCCAGTCTGCATTTGTATGACCCTGAGTGTAGGTACCTCCTTAAATTTTGTGCCCTAGCCTCCTGACTTGCCTTCTTAAGTCACAGCTATGGTCTGACACTTGGACAGTCAGAAAGCAGATCATTACAGTGGGGGTGAAGGTGAAGACAATGGAAAGATAATAGTGGTGGCAGAAACAGTGATGGTGGTTGATGGCAGCGGCAATGGCACTGTTGATGCCAATGGTGGCGTTGTAAAGGTTGGGATGAGCTTGGCTCCAGGTCCCCTGGGAAAGACTCCTGGTTCTCCTGCCTTTGGTTTGTCAGTCCCTTAACAATCCCTCTAATACATTCTTTTTCTACTTAAGTGAACCAGAGTTGGTTTTTGTTGCTTGCAACCAAGAACCCTGAACAATACAGTGACATCATGAGCAATTTATTCCATGTTCTTTTTTCTCCTTTTCTCTGTTTTCACATATTTATCACCAGATTACATTTTCATGGAAGGCCAAATATTTTATAAACTTGTTCTGCCATCAAGTAGACCGAAGTTTGCAGAGTGGGCTTCAGAGTCAGTTAACTCAATAGTCCAGTGATGGATTCTTTCCATCTCTCCACTGTTCTGCGGTTAATGTTGGCTTGATCCTCGGGTTAGTGGCAGCCTGGCTGTAGCAATTCCAAGAATTACATGCAGAAATGACAATGTCTAGAGGAAGAAGAGAAAGGATTTCTTCCTATGATGCCTTTTTATGAATGAGGAACGATTCTTCAGGAGCCCCACTACTGATTTCACTCTCCTTTTATTGGCCCAAAATGAGTCACTTGCTTAAGTACAGGCTGACTCCTGACAAGGGCAATATTTCCCTTGGACCAACCAGACCTATTCCTAGAGCTGGGGTTGGTTTCCACGGAGGCACATGCCACTGTAGGGAAGAGGAGAGTAACTGAACAAAATTGCAATACTCTTAGGAAAGATTGAAAGGTTGAATGGAAGCTGCATAGTCAGCTTGCAGTACCCATAATTTATTTGGGTTATTTGTTGAGTGCTTTGCTCACGTTGAGGTGTGTTGGCTACAGGATGAATATCAGTGTATATGTATTTTCTTTTTTTTTTTTTAAAGATTTTATTTATTTATTTGTCAGAGAGAGAGAGAGAGAGAGAGAGAGCCAGCGAGCACAGGCAGACAGAGCGGCAGGCAGAGGCAGAGGGAGAAGCAGGCTCCCTGCCGAGCAAGGAGCCCGATGCGGGACTCGATCCCAGGACACCGGGATCATGACCTGAGCCGAAGGCAGCCGCTTAACCAACTGAGCCACCCAGGCGTCCCTGTATTTTCTTAAGCAACAGTTAATTCTATCTTCCGCTACCAGTTTTTAAATGCTGACCCTAGCATAGTTAAACTGGGCAGCTGCTATGGACAACAGTATGGCAGTTCCTCAAAAAATTAAATAGAATTATTATAAGATCAAGTAATTCCTCCTCTAGGTATTCAAAAGAATTGACTGCAGGATCTCAGGAAGCTATTTGCACACTCATGTGTATAGCAGCATTACTCACAATACCCAAGAGGCAGAAGCAATGCAGGTAGCCATTGACAGATGAATGCAGAAAGAAAATGTGGCTTTACATACAGTGGAACATTATTCAGCCTTAATGAAGAAGGACAAGCTAAAACATGGGTGAACCCCGATGACACCTAAGTGAAATGAGCCAATGACAAAAGGAAAAATTCTGGATGATTGCACTCCCAGGTGGTACTTACAGTACCCACATTCATAGAGACACAGAGTAGAATGGAGGTTTCCAATGGCTGGAGAGAAGGAAAAATGGGGAATTATTGTTTAATGGGTCCAGAGTTTCAGTTTGGCAAGATGAAGAGTGTTCTGCACAAAATGTGACTGTACTTAACATTGCTGAAAGTGTACACTTAAAAATGGTTAAAATGGGAAATTTTATGCCATGTATATTTTACCACAGTTAAAAAAAACACATAAATTAAAACAAAAAAATCCCGTTGCGAAGGTTAATTTTATGTGCCAATTTCACAAGGTCGTGTTTGGCACCAGCTGTATGGTCAAACACAAATCCAGATGTATTTTTAGATCTGATTAACATTGAAATCAGTAACTTTTGGTTTTGTTTCTCTGGGGAACCCTGACTAATATAGCTATTTTTTTTTCATTAACATTATACAATATTTACAGAAATTTTATAATTAAACACCTTCCTATCTTTATGGCTAGAGGACATGAGAAATGCAAAGACCCAAAGTTGTAAGTCACAGCAGCCTTGGACCAAATGTCCGTAGGATGGATGGAAGTTATGCAGGAATAGATGAGGAAGTGTGTGGGTCGGGAAAACCCCACAGAGCTTTCCCCTTGGCCTGGAATTCCCTTTCCTTACATAGTCCCCTATTGTATTCTTTCTGAAACCACTCAAAACCATAGTTGGTATGATTAGCACTCAAAAAATGTTAGAGGTGTTTATTATTATTTTAAGGGAAGATAGGTCTTCCTATTCATAATATTTCCTTTTATGTGGAGGCAACTCTACTAGGGGAATCATCTGGACTCTCCCTCCTCTCTCTACCCCCAGATGGCTGAGTTTAGAAGAAGAAGCAGAGTGTATTAGTCTCTTAGGGCTGCAGTAACAAATTGGCACAAACTGAATGGCTTAAAACAAGAGAAATGTATTCTTTTGCAGTTCTGAAGGCCAGAAGTCTAAAGTCAAGGCGTGGACCGGATTGGTTGCTTTCTGGGGCTTTGAGGAAGTTTCTGCCCCATGCCTCTTTCCCAGCTTCTGGTGGTTGCCTGTAATCTTTGGAGTTCCTTGGCTTGTAGGTACAACACACCTGGCTCTGCCTCTGTCTGCACATGGCCTTCTCTCTGTCTTCTGTCCTCTTCTAAGGACACCTGCCATTTGATTTAGGTTCCATCTAAACCCAGGAATGATTGCATCTCAAGATCCTTAACTTAGTTACAACCACAAAGAAACTTTTTTACAAATGAGGTCACAGTCACAGATTCTGGGTGGGCATATCTTCTAGGGGAGCATCATTCAACCCACTACATCAAACACATGTATTCTAGCCTCTTCCTCCCTTTTTCTTCTTGGGTGAGCCTGAGTGCTGGAAACACAGGTTCTGTGCTGATTCTCCTGTTGTAAGTTTTAGAGGAGTCTTGCCCTCCATCAGGAAGTCTGTCTCTGCTATGCAATCCTTTGACTGCATGGATAAATCTGTTTAATTCTAGGTTCAGAATTGGAAACCTACTTACCTGCAGCCATAAAGCCTTATTCTTCAATATCAACTATATCAAATAAAGGTGATAGTTTGGTTTTCCATCTGCCTAATCCCTCTGTATTACTTCTCAATTGGTTTAGAATTCAGGAAGGGTAGAAAGGTGCCCTTTTCCTGGATCCCTTGAAAATTCAATTACTCTTTCTTAAGGCTCAGCTCAAATGTCACTCACTTTCTAAATTCTTTCCTCACTCTCAGAATTAGCCATCTCTTCTGGGCCTCCATGCTCCCTTCTATTATCTTGTTAGTACTTGTTTCCATTAGACTGTGGTTGTCTCCCATTTTGCACCTCCTGAACCCCATTCCATTGTGATCCATGAATACATGATTGGGATGACCAAGGACTATATTTTGACAACCCAGACATCCTTCTAAGAATACAAAACACAGGGACGCCTGAGTGGCTCAGTCAGTTAAGCATTTGACTTCGGCTCAGGTCATGATCCCAGGCTCCTGGGATGGAGTTCCACATCAGGCTCCCTCGTCAGTGGGGAGTCTGCTTCTTCCTCTGTCTGCTGCTAACCCTGCTTGTGCTCTCTCTCTCTCTCTCTGACAAGTAAATAAATAAAATCTTAAAAAAAAAAAAAGAACACAGAACACAGGGCACATGATTAGCCATTCTGTTGTACTTCTGATTTCATTGCCATCTTTGTTTTCTCTGCTGACAGGCATCCCCGAATAAGAAAGAAAAATCTCGGGGCACCTGGGTGGTTCAGTGGGTTAAGCCTCTGTCTTTGGCTCAGGTCATGACCTTAGGGTTCTGGGATCGAGCCCTGCATGGGCTCTCTGCTCTGCAGGGAGCCTGCTTCCCTTCCTCTCTCTCTCTCTGCCTCTCTGCCTACTTGTGATCTCTGTCTGTCAAATAAATAAATAAATACAATCTTTAAAAAAAAAAAAAAAGAAAAATCTCACTTCCTTTACTGAAAGTGGGATCTGAAGTACGTTGTATTTTTTGTCAAACCAATTTATGGGGTTTCCCTCCTAAGAAAGGGTGGTCATTTATATTGCTTTATATATCTTAGAAAGAGGAATTTTTCTTTTACCTTTAAAAGTTTGAGAAATTTTAAAAAATGCCTAAGAGGAAAACGTAAAACTTACAGATCATCTCATCATCCCAGGTCCCTGTAAACTTGTCTTTCCAGTTTATTCTCTCTCAGTTCCATAGGTGAGTGTATAATTAGCTCATCAATAATACCATTTAACTTGTGTGTACTGACTTTAATTTAACATTATATCAATCAGCATTTTCTCTTATCATACTATATCTTCCAAACTAGGATTCTTTTGGAAGGCTGTATAATATTCCTTTTCATAAATATAATTTATTCAACTGTTTTTCTTATGAGATTTTTGAGCTGTTTTTAATTTTTAGCTATGTAAGATAACTTTAGAAATTCTATTTCAGGGACACCTGGATGGCTCAGTCAGTTGAACCTCTAACTCTTGGTTTCCACTTGGGTCATGATATCAGGACCTGAGATGGGAGTCCCAGGTTGGCTCCCTGCTGGTTGGGGAACCTGCATAAAGATTCTCTCTCTCCGCCTCCTTCAGCCCCTCCTCACCCCACGAGTCTTTTCTCTTGCTCAAATAAACAAGTAAATAAATCTTTTTTAAAAAGTCTGTTTCAAAAATCGATTATAACGATGACATTCTATATAGCAAAGCCTAACATTTGACACAAACTCCAGATGGCAAACAATATGGTGGAACATTGTACTGACGATAAGTCAGCTAAGACTGCCAGCCCCAACTACAACCCTCCCGTGAGGCAGGTGACCCTGAGCCCCGCTTCCCTGGCTACAGAAGAGTGAACTGAGAATTGCGGCCTGACCCAAAGGCGGCCATACATGGAGTGTCCAGTAGTCAGTGAAATGGGCTGATGCAGGAGCTTCGCCCCATGCGGTCACCGTTTCCTGGATGACGACTGGCCAATCACACAAAGCCTCTTTCGAAGTCCACTTGGACTTGAAACCATACTATGGGGTGTGGGGTAGGAGGAGGGCTAAACCAAAATGTTGGGTGGACATGAGCAGCTGCCCCGAGCGCAGTCGGAAAGCCCGCCCTGTCCCCATGGCAGTGGGGACCATGACAAAATGGGAACAATGGCGTGGAGGAAAAGAAGCGCCGAGAAGATTTGGCAGCACGAGCAGAGGAGAGCAGAGGCAGAGCGGAGCCGAGTCACCATACTGGCAGAGCCTCAGAGAAGGAGCAACAGATGTCAAGAAGAACAGGTGGCTGGAGGTATACTGTGTCCTGAACGACATTCCCAGCTTGGCCAGGCAGCTGCTGGAACGGCTTCCTGCTCTTCTCCACTTCCTCGGGTATCCTCGCGGTGAACCGCATTAACCCGAGTCACCAGAGCACATCCGTCCTCCTGGCAACCTGAAAAAGCCTGATCAACGCCATGTAATATTCATATCTCTATTACCACACATATCAGGTGGCTCTACGATGATTCATTAGGCTTCTCCCCGGCTACAGTCCTGAAGGTCAAGGACTATGTTCAGTGCCTTCTTAAAACATCCTCAGCAACCCTGACGGTCCATGAGCACATAGTAGGCACTCATTGCTTGTTTGATGAATGACTGGTGAAAAGTGTGAATGTGCACGTGCCCGAAGGAGCCCTTGCAACGCAGAGCTCAGTCGGAGAGCATTTCTCCGAAGACCATGAGTTTTTGATTTTTGATTTTGTCTGCCGTTAACGGAGTACCAAACTGTTTTCATGAATTTTATGTGATGCAGCGGCCAGGCAAAATGTCCCCTTCAACTTTGTTGTAAATAAGTCACATTAATTATTTTTGCGCATTTATTTACCAACCACTTACTGTATCCTGCCTTCTATAAGACATCAGGCTAAGCTCGCAGTATACATTATACTGTGCTGTATGAGGAGGAAGCCTGTGGTGAGACAGTCCCAGCCTCATGGAGCTTTTCAGTCTAGGAAAGAAATCATGCCATCCACACCAAGAAAAACAAAATAATGTAGAATGGCTACAGCGGTGGTAAGTCTTGGGAAACGTTGTTGCTGAATGTGATTTTAGAAAAAGACACTGGAAAGTTTCACAGAAAGGGCTTGCTGTTAAGGGGGGTAGCAGAGTCTTTTATAAACTGTGGTTAATAATACCCTCTATATTGTTAGTTTAATAAGGCATGATGATCAAACCAGGCTTTTCAGAGTTATTTGGAATGTACGAGGTTGTGAGCTCCTGAATTTACTTTTTTCTGGTAATATTTATCCACTGTCTCAAAAGAAGGTGCTATTATTACTGTTTCAATTGAGTTGAGAAATCACTATTTTCTCTACAAGGGAACTTTGCATATTGGGACCCTGATATAAGAATTTCATCATTGGCTGATGTTTTTTAACACACTGTTCTCGATTTGGCAGTGTGGGGTTACAAAATCACCACGCTTACTTGGTGGTAACATGTCAGCACTTCAGATGGTGACTCAAATAGCAAAACCACATTTATTTTCCCGTGTTCGGACTCTGAACCGTAGTCACTGCGATATTGGAGTTTAAAAAAAAAAAGGTCTTGTTGAATTTATCATCATCTATTACAGACATATTTGAGACACGCATCTTCCCGGTGACCGTGGAAATCAGCAAAGGAGCCTCATCATGGTTTCCGTAATTAAACTTTGACACAGAATTTCCTGCCACTCAACTTTTGGTCTACTTTCAAATTTAGGCACACATTTAATGGAAGGATATTTTGGGGGTTCCATGTATGCTGTTTAAAAAATAGTTACTGTTGGGAGCACTTTGGTGGCTCAGTTGGTTGAGGGTTCGACTTTTGATTTTGGCTCAGATCAGGATCCCAGGGTCGCGGGGTCAAACCCCTCAGTGGGCTCCCTGCTCAGCGGGGAGTCTGCTTGAGATTCTCGCTCTCCCTTTGTCCCTTCCCCCCCCTTGCATATGCAAACTCTCTATACATACATACATACATAAAATCTTTTTAAAAAATTAAAAAACGGTTATTATTTGTAACCACTCCATATGGGAATCGGGTTTTTCTCAATACTGCACAACTGAAAATACAGAAGCAGACTGGGTCTTGAGACAGATAAAAGCCTGTAATTGTCATTCCTTATCCCCAGTTTAAAACGTTCACGTTATGCTTGTACAACAGTGTTGTTTTTACCTGCCCAGTGTCCTTCCTTCTTATTCTGGTAGAAACACCCCAGTTTCCTTCTGAGACACCATCTGCCTCCACACTCAGTCCGTGGAGACTCCTGGGTGTCTGGGGAACCCATGGTGGCCCCTCAGTAGACACCATTGTCACACCAGTGACAGGTTTAGGGACAGGCGTGTGAGCTGGGCCCGGCCACTGAGGCTTAGCTCTGGGACTGTGGTTGGGCTCCCTTGGGAAGGAGACAGCAACTGACAAAGCCGGTTATAGGCTCAGAGCCTGGGGTCACCACTGGGAGGACACCCTATTCCTTTAGCCTGTCCTGAATCCCACAACCACTTCTGGATTTACATTAGTGAATAAATCCTTCTTGTGCCCCATTTTCTGTTTCTTCCCTGAGTTAGCTTAGATGGAGTTTTCTGTCACTTGCGCTCAGAAAAAAAATCTTCATTAATGTGTGAACGATTATAATTTTTCCCACTGGTTAATTTAAGAGGCGAATGTAATAAAGCTGAGAAGATCAAAGTCAGTTTTGCTAAAGTATCCTTTCTCTTGGTTCTATATACATTCAAGTCATGTAGGAATCATTTGACACAAATTCTGTTGAAATATAAAGATTTAAAAACCAATATAAAGTACAAAAATATAAAATGCCTACAACCCCTGGCCTACAAAAATAAGGTCAAGTGCAGTTGGAGCAAATCATTTCAGACCATGTGCAGCCTGTGCTGACCTACCTTTGTAGCCTCAGGCCTTGAGCTCCCTCCTTGTCAGAATTCTAGCACTCTTTCCAGCTGCCTTTGCCCCTCAGCTCTTCAAAGTCTTGCTTAGCTTATGTCTGCTCAGAATATCACCATTTTCTAGCTGTTGGCCTTTTCTTTTCTTTTCTTTTCTTTTCTTTTCTTTTCTTTTCTTTTCTTTTTAACTCCTTCTTAATGGTTCGCCTAACTAGCACCTTCTTTGTAAAGCCTTCCAGAATCTTCCCACACAGAACGAATCACTCTTCCTTCTGCTTGGCTGCCATCACCGTCTGAACTGTATTATTGCTGGGGATACATAAATGCCTTTATTCTAGTTCAGAGTCTCATGCACAGGGCCTATTGCTTATTCATGTCTGTATACTTCCTGTTTAAGCTCTGGCATCTAGTAGATGCTCAATGCATATTGGTCAAATGGAATTTCTAGGCTGGGGCTTAGAGAACATTCTACTCCAGTTTGCTGTCCTGGGTGCTACTGGCCCTTCTTGTGTGGGGGGCAGAGGGATATGTATATACCCAGCAGCAGTACCTTCAGCATCCACACTTAGCAAACACCACAAATGACCTGTGTTCCCCCACCACTCAAAGAGTCCCAGTCCAAAGATGACTTTTATTAACTCTATTTACTGGCCCAAACATAAACAGCTTGGTTTTAATGGGGCCTTGAGCCAAATACAGTAATGCACAGATCAGAGAGCCTCCAAGGTTCCTCTGTGTTGTGGATGCCACCATTCTTCATCAATTTGTATTCTGGGTTAATGGTCTAGTACTTTTTCCTTGGGAGTCTCTATTTATCACAAGAATGGGAGCTACTTATCCAAGGAGTCTACAAGTATTTCACAACACACTCAGCTATCAGGAAGCTTGCTTCGTACCCAGCCAGGCTGGGTGTGGCACCAGCTTTGGGCATCACTCATGTCTCATCTCACCTTCATTGGGCTGCTTAATTGACTTGTGTGCTTTGGGCCATCTGAGTCGATAGTGACTTCCCACGCTGCTTTCCTGAATATCTAATGATAGGCATTATACTGGCTAGCAGTGACCACTCCTGATATAAGTTGGACTTGTTGGACAACATTAAATGTTCTGAAACTGTCCTCCTTTTTCCGCTGGACTTTTTTGGGGACGGTGCACCCCACCCCACCACATGTTGAGGAAGAATATCATGATGGACACTTCACCCCGTATCACATGGTCAAGCCATCCTGATGCTCAGAAGACAATGCTTGTCTAGCAGAACTCATTCTTCTAAGTGGTGAGCAGTTAGCTATGATGACCCAGTTCCTACTGAATGATTAAGAATGTCCTCTTTGTGAAAGCAGCCTTATTGAGAGAAGTGACAATGAAAATGCTAGGGTTGTTGGGACGGCCCAGGGCCAGAAACTCTTACCTTTGGGGCTGAATTGTGCCGGATTGCAGGGGGAGTAGGGAGGAGGCAAGGGAGGTGACAAGGTCCTATTCCCTTGGGCATTCTTACTTTGTTGGACAATGCAAGCAAATTGCAGGCTGGAGAACACTATCTGGGACATGTGCTGACATGTTAAAAAGAGATGGCTACCCTGATTTTCCAGCAGTCAGCCCATCTCAAACCATTTTATTTTCCAATTGATTGTTTTTGTTGGCTTGGCTATCTGTTGATAACCCACTCTTGGTTTACCCAATTACCCCTCCCTAACAGTGCAGGCCAGGGAAACATTACAGGAGTCATAAAGTCAAAGAGAGAAAGGGGTGCTTAGAGTGGATGTGTTGCTTGTTGTAACTAAAATCTAAAAAGTTCAGAAAGAAAATCCCCCCCCCCATTCTCTAGATCTTTTGATGTAATTTTCTTGAAAATGTACAGTTATACCTATTTTAGAATGTGGAAAGCGATAATTAAGAAAATATGATGATAAGTGGCTGTGATCTTGGGAATCCATTCAGGTCAGTCTGTTATTAAGAAAACGGCAGGAGTTGGGGAGCACCTGGCTGGCTCAGTCCACAGAGTGTACAACTCTTGATCTTGGGGTTGTGAGTTCAAGCCCCACATTAGGTGTAGAGCTTGCTTTAAAAAAAGAAGAAGAGAAAAAAGAAAGGGGTGCCTGGGTGGCTCAGTCAGTTAAGCATCTGGCTCTTGATTTTGGCTCAGGCCATGATCTTAGGGTTGTCGGATCCCACTCTATGTTGTGAGATCGAGCCAAGGGTCAGGCTCCAAGCTCAGCGGGAAGTCTACTTAAGATTCTCTCCTCCTCTCCCTCTGTCCCTACCCGCTGCTCCTGCTCTGTCTTTTGGAAGGAAGGAAGGAAGAGAGACAGAAAGAAGAAAGGGAGGAAGGAAGATGGAAGGACAGAAGGAAGGCAGGGAGGGAGGAAGGGAGGAAGCAAGAAAGGAAGGAAGGAAGAAAGAAAGAGAGAGGGCCGGAGTGTTGGAGTCTGCTGGACACAGGTTCAAATCCTATCACCATGAAGTTAAGAGAGAGAACATGCATTGAGGTATTAAGTTCCTAATAGTGTTGTTTATTGTACTATAAGAACATTTTAAAAAGTGCAACTTAGTAGAGAATATTATTCTTGATCCCTTGCTAAGTATATGCACTGCTTACTCTCGCCAGAGATTCTACCATTTTTGTAAGAGAAGGCAGTGGTGGGCAGCCCCTCTTTTCTTTGCAGACTTACCCTTGTTGCATTTTGATCTTGAGACTCCTGGATGTCTTCCTGTATCCTCAAAGGACTTATGGTTTAGTGGACACTGAGACTTGCATCCACTTGTTCCTGCAGAGATGTGGAACAAGGGGCTTATTGGCCATCTCGCTCAAAAGGCCCTAGACAGAGAGAACGAGAAGGAGGAAGTCAAGAGATTTGGGAGTTGGAAGGAGATGAGTACTCTCTGTATCTGCTTGGCAGAGGAAGAGCCCGAAGTGCAGAAAACATAATGACCGCCTTTGTTTGCTGGAAGGTTGCTGGTGTCTTTGGTTTTCAAGTTTTTGCCTGCTTCTTAGAGGCAGGCAGAGAGCAAGAGATGCCGGATTCCCTGGAGCCCGGCAATTTGTAATGCCATGATATTAAAAAATTATTTTAATATGTCGGAATGTAAATTCAAGAGGAAAGTGTGGGATTGTTGCATAAATGCCTGATCTTTTAAAGCCTGATGAGTCAAAATCATTGTAACTTTGCAAGAAAACCACACAACATGAAACATTTTCATAATGTTAACCTAATAAAGTCATCTTAATCATGTGACAAGCATTTCAAAGATCATAGACATTTATCTCCCCCCCTCCCTTTCCCATTACAAGTGAGGGAGGGTAAAGAAAAGTTTTTTTCCTCCTCTTTTGCGTGAAAACATTTCAGTAGCTACCTTTGTGTAATTGATTATCATATGGGGCTAGATGCACGGATTCTGCTTTGGTTGGGATAAAAAGCTCCACTTTTTATTAGCAAGCGCCCCCCCGCCCCATGCAGGGATGGGGTTTCTTATAAAACGGGCTTCTCGTGAAGATCGAGTGAGTGTGGATATGTGATGTGGTTGGCGATGGGAGCGTTCTGTGGTTCTGACTCGTCTTCTCCTTACGTGCCTATCAGTGTCTCCTCACCAGCGTTTTATGAGAAAGATAGAGCAGGAGTCATTAACATCCTTGTGGGAAATGGAAAGCTCACAGTGACAGCGTCCCTGTCCCGGGATCACACATTTAGTAAGTAGGATTCAAATTTAAGTGTTCTGGCTTTGCACCGCATCTCCCATGATATCAGGAAATTTTACTTTTTTTTTAGTCTTCTCCTTCATGCTCAGGGAGTGAATTGAATTGAGCTCACCTGTTGACTGAATAGACCTCCTTCAAATATGTATGTATTTGTGTATGTATGTACGTATGTATTTATTTTTATTTTATTTATTTATTTTAATATTTTATTTATTTATTTGAGAGAGAGACAGTGAGAGTGAGTATGAGTAAGGAGAAGGTCAGAGAGAGAGAAGCAGACTCCCTGTAGAGCTGGGAGCCCGATGCAGGACTCCATCCTGGGACTCCAAGATCATGACCTGAGCTGAAGGCAGTCGCTTAACTAACTGAGCCACCCAGGCGCCCTGTATTTATTTATATTTAAAGATTTTATTTTATTTGTCAGAGAGCGGGAGAGCATAAGCAGGGGGAACAGCAGGCAGAGCAGGAAGAGGGAGAAGCAGGCTCCCTGCTGAGCAAGGACCCCCCCCCCCCGCCAATGCGGGACTCCATCCCAGGACCCTGGGATCACGACCTGAGCCAAAGGCACCTGCTAACTGACCAAGCTACCTAGGTGACCCTCACATATGTATTTATTGATTAACTAGAATAACTCAGAAGCCGGTGTTACCCACAGAAGTGTTTGGTCAATGTTCCCTGATAGGATATCACAAACATTCAGGCATTTTATAAGCATATTTTTCCCTCTGAGAATAACCAAATGTTTTATTCTGAGTTTTTTCAGTTAGATTAAACAAAGGCAATTGGTGCTTGAACCACTATTATTTTTTTAATTTTTATTTATTTTTAATTAATTTATTTATTTATCTGACAGAGAGAGAAATCACAAGTAGGCAGAGAGGCAGGCAGAGAGAGAGAGGAGGAAGCAGGCTTCCGCTGAGCAGAGAGCCCGATGCGGGGCTCGATCTCGGGACTCTGAGGTCACGACCTGATCCGAAGGCAGAGACTTAACCCACTGAGCCACCCAGGCACCCCTTGAACCACTATTATTGCCAAATTCACCAGCTAAGTGCAAACAGGCTCACGTGCCCGATGATAGCACACGAAGCCACATTACAAATGATGCAGTCATTGAAAATGAAGCCTTTGCACAATCCAAAAGTATGATTAATCTTACAAGAGATCGATTTCCCTATCTTTAGTCCATAACATGGCTGTCCTTAGTTTTCATCAAAACACTGAAGCCTGAGTCATCCTCCCGGGGCCTGAACGACAGCATCCACGACAGGAAACAACAATGGAGAAAGACATCTCTACATTTTGTGGAAGTGTCTGCTCAGAAGCCCCAGAGCTGAGAGGAGGAGGAGTTGATGGTGAGTCTGGAGGAGAGACAGGTGGGTGGAGCTGGCAGCCCCACCTGGAAGGGCGAAGCTGAGGGACAAGAGCTGCTTAGGGCAAAGTGTTGTCAGGGATTGAGGAAGTTGCTATAAGGACAGTTTGTTCTACTTCTTTAAGTTTGTTTGTTTATTTATTTACTATTTATTTATTTATAAGTGAGCTCCATAACAGGGCCTGAACTCCCGACCCTGAGATCAAGAGCTGAGCTGAGATCTAGAGTCGGACACTTAACCAACTGAGTCACCCAACTGCCCCTTTTTCTTTTAAGTTTGAAGAAAATATATTTCTTCACAGAAAATTTCACAGAATTTTATCACTGAGAGAAAGCTTAGAACTTACTTGCTACTTTCCCTCCATGTTGTTTTGGTGGACGGAGACCCAGAAGGATCCGCAGCAACCCCAGTGTCACATTGCTGGTTCCACATAATCAAGTCAAGACTCGGTCTTCTGACTCAGCATCAGCTTACTGCTGAATCCTGACCCTGATCCATTGTTGATACTCCACAAATATTGGAAGAAGGAAGGGAGGAGGAAGGAAGGGAAGGAAGGAAGGAAGGAAGGGAAGGAAGGAAGGAAGGTGAGAGGGAGGGAAGGAGAGAAGGAAGGAAGAAAGGTTCTGTCTCCTGTACTTTTCATTAGTGGACCCCATTTTGTACCCTACAATAAGAAAAAGGCAAAAGAGTTGGTGGTGGACTTTGTAGCCAGGCCCAAAGATTTAGAAAGCCAAGATTCTAGTTATAGTACAGACTGAGAAACATCAGAAAAATGACTTTACTTCTTTTTTATTTTTTCCATTTCCCAAGGGGCAATCATTCTGCATTGGCGTGTCTGATCAGAGGGTCAGGTTCTGAGGCCAGCCACAAGACGAAGGCCACAGATAATCAAAACTGCCCTTGAAACTCTCTTAGGGAGGTGCCATGCCAGAGACTTGTGGACTGTCCCTCAGTCAGTACCTGCCCCCACCGCCCCCCAACTCCCACCCTCTCTCTCATATAATCAAACTTAACAAAAGTTACATGCATGTAAAATTCAACTCCCCCGTTCTACCTAGTCCACAGGGAAGACTGAATGAAGTACTAATCAAATATTCTAGAATCAAGATCTACATGAAGGGTATTTCTTTAATTTGGTGGAGTCTCTTAGTTAAAGAAGAGATGGTTAGACTCTACAATCAGATTCTTTTCCCCCCTGTGGAGGCTTCAAAAAAGGGAAGCTTTTGTATGAATATCCCTGGGAAAAGGAGAGGGAATTCTATGATTACTGAATTTAGAGGAATTTAAATGCAAGAGGAAATCCGTCTCTGCTGCCCTCGCCCTTGTCTCCAAAAACAAAATTCCTCGGTTTTCTCAAACTTCCTCTTAAGACTTGATTCAGGCATCAAAGCCTTCAATGGCGACCCATTTCCTCAATACGTTGCTCTTTCTGTCTCCCTCTCCCTCTTCCTTCCTTTTCCTCCTACCCACCTCTACCCCTACATCTCCATCAACTCTTGTGGTGCAACCTTATGGTGAACACAGATCACGGTCCCGTGGAGGCCTTGGTGAAAGTTCATTAAAAATCAGTCCACTCTGTAGATGTTACAGAGGGCTTTGGACGGAGACCTAGCTGATTTCCTGGAGCAGTACCTGGGGAATAACTTTTTTGGCTCCAAAAGGACGATATTTTAAGTTGTTATATTTTGCTGATCTTGGGGAGATTTCTGGAACCATCCAGCATGCACAGGAAGCTTGGGCTCTGGGCTCTTGGCCCAGTCCGCTCAGAGTCTAAATATTTGGAGGATGAATACTTAGAAGTACATTTAAGCATTTAAAGCATTTTATTTGTTTTCCCAGTAAGTCTCGTTGTTAGTGCGATATAATTCTGCAGTAAAACTCTATCTGCTGAAGGCACCGGCCTCCCGGGCAAGTCCAGGCCTAGGCTCCACCTCAAGTCTTGGTTCAAAGCCGGAGGTATATGTCTATTGGCTAGTGTCCACACCCCTGAAGTGGGTTATTATTACCATCATTCACCATCGATGCCCATGTTCTAAAGCCATGCTAAGGGTCTGACCTAACTCTGCACCGAAACCAACAATGGAACTTGTGCGCACATGTGGGTGCGCGTGTGCACACGCACACACACATACACACACACACACACCATTTTCCAAATCAAATGCTGCACGATTCCTTCCTTTTGTCAGTACTGGATCTTTCCTTCACTGCCAACTTTCAGTGCTACCCTGATGATCACCTGTGGTCAGTTTTCCTTGCCAGCTTCCCAGGCAACATACCTTTAGGCCGGTGTATGCTTAGAGAATACAAATTCATATGAATGCATTAGATTATGTAAAACATAATTAGGGAAGCAAATTTGCTGTAAAAGCAGCCTATGTGTTTCTAGAACTCTGAAGCAGTTATAAGCAATGGGAGCATTTCTTCCTGTTTTGTAGACCCGCAGGTATACTCTAGAACCTAATTTATATGAATTGTTTGCCTATCCCAATCAAGTGATCTAGATCATTGCTAAATATCCACTTTGCCATGCCGTCGAGTCACAGGTTCTTGTTGTCTCAATGGAATGGGAGGGAGCATGGAGTTCATTTCTGAAATTCGAAGTAGAAAGGGGTGGGGTGGGGTGAGTATGGGTGTGCACCTGGCCTGGTGATTACCGTGGTAAGGTGTCTAAGACAACACGATAATGACCTTCTTGACAGAACCAGGGATGTGATAGCCACAGTAAAAATTATATTAAACTGGGCCTGATGCCAGACTGTCAGCCTCACATAAACAAAGGACAAGAGATACATTTCTAAAGAGACTAACTTGTGAATCAAGAATGCAAAACAGGCCAGAAAGGCGCTGGCTTGAAGACACAGTGCCTTCATCTCTTTGCCAAAGCTTTGCCTGACCCAATTAAAATGCCCGATGTGATTAACAATCTGACCCTCTGGAAGCCCCTAGTTCCACCCTGTTCCATGGGAAGATGCTCAGTAGGGTCCCCACAGCTAAAAACTTATTGATCCAGAGTCTGTGAGCACATACGTATAATTCCTAGCCTATGAGTTAGAGCAAAGACCCTAGAGATTTGTCCAGTGGATGGTGTTGTCTCACTCAGCAATGATGTATGACCTGGATTAGTCCGGAGGGGCCACCTGCTGTTGGGGAGGGAGGCAGACAGGGTCTGTTCTCCTGGGGCAGATGATTCCCCAGTGTTGGCCAGCTGGCTTAAAGTGGACAAAGTTGACAAGGGCAAAGTGATGTCCCAGCAACCTCCTGGGGAAATAATTCAAGGGCCTCTCGCTGATGTGCCTGTATTTCTGTCTTCTTGACTCCCACATGCACACTGTAGAGCTGACAGGAACCAGCATAGTTTGGAACATGGAGCCGAGAAAAAAAGGCCCACCAGAAGGGCTAAAGTGTGCTGGTCTTAGTCTGAGAGGCAACTGTGAGTTTCCTGGTAGCCTGGGCAAAAAGAAGAGACATTGATAAGTCATATGGCTCGTGTTATTTGGGAAGAGAAGCAAATCAGTTTCTTGGAAGAAATAAAGCTTCTTACCACCGTTGTCAAATCTGTTTTTTCACAATTGACTTGACAGAGAAGAGAAACTGAGTTTTTTAGGGCTTGTAAAACAAAATGTCAAACTGCTAGAATCCTTGGCCTTTCGACAGGAAAAGGACCAGAACATTGAACCCCACAGTGACTAACGAGCAGTAGGCAGCACTCGGCAATTCTCGGAGACTGGCAGATTTAACTTTGCCTCTCACCACTGGCCTCTTCAACACGATGTCGGGGAAATAGCTGCACCCCCATGTTCATTGCAGCCTAGTTTTTGAAAATCTCTTGTCAAAAACAAATTTAATGCAGAAACAAAAACCAATTCTTGAATGTCTTCATATTTGAAACACAGGGCAGTTACTTTTCTCTGAGTTGTTAGGGCAAAACATAAAAAATATAGACATTTGTTTCTACTCAGGAAGGGAGACAATCAATAGAAATGTTCTCTTTTTTTAACAGAAATATTTTCTAATTTATTCTTCAATGAATACATACATATACTCACTTGCAAAAACTCACGTTCACCAAAAAAGTGCCCAGCCTCAACAAAACCCCAAATACAATAACGAAATAATTATTCAAGTCATATATACACTTTGTATTTAAGCAAAACAAAGATCCTGGGAGTAAGTGCAAGATATAAAGTTAATTGAGGGGCACCTGGGTGGCTCAGTCGGTTAAGTGTCTGCCTTCAGCTCAGGTCATGATCTCCATATCCCAGGATCTAGCCCCATGTCAAGCTCCTTGCTCATCGGGAAGCCTGCTTCTCCCTCTGCCCTTCCACCTCCTCGTGCTGTCTCTCTTTCTCTCTCTCAAATACATAAATAAAACCTTTAAAACATGTAAAGTTAATTGAAAGAAAAATGGTGAACAAACAGCATTATTAATGTATAAGATATTACTATTACATAAGTATTAATAGATGATATTCTGTGCTTCTCTAGCACTTTGGAACCATATTTAGTGACAGCATTATTTACAATTGGCAAGACCTGGAAATAATCCACATGACCATCAATGGATGAATGGATGAAGAAAATATGGTACATATACTCAATAGAATATTATTCAGCCACAAGAAAAGAAGGAAATCCTATTTGTGACAACATGGAGAGACCTTGAGGTCATCATGCTAAGTGAGATAAGTCAAACAGAGAAAGACAGATACTATATGATCTCACGTATTTGTGGAATCAAAAAGAAAGAAAAGGAAAGGAAAAGAGGGGGTTAAGGAAGGAAGGAGGGAGGGAGGGAGGAAAAAAGAGAGAGAGGGACAGAGGGAGGGACAGAGATAAAAGAGAAAGAAAAAAAAAAAAACCCAGCTCATAGAAAAAGAGATCAAACTTGTGGTTACTAGAAGCAAGGGGAAGCTGGGTGGGGACATGGGAGGAAGGCAGTCATAAGATACAAATTTCCAGTTATAAGATAAGTAAGTACTAGGGATGTGATGTAGTACATGATAACTATAGTTAACATTGCTCTATAGTAGACAGGAAAGTTGTTCATAGAATAAATCCTAAGGGTTGTCATTTCAAGGAAATTTTTTTTTTTTTAATCTGCATGAGATGACCAATGTTAACTAAACTTATTGTGGTTACCACTCCACTTCACATATCACGGTATATGTCTGTCAATCATGATGCCATACCTTATACAGGGCTGACCTTATGCAGTGCTGTAGATCTATTATGTACCAATCAAACTGAAAAAGAAAAAAGGAATAAAATCATGATTTTAACCTTTTTCTCTTTGTATATCCGTATTTTCTAGAATTTTACCACAACGAGCGTAGATGGTATTGTTGTGCAAGTGTGCTGGTTCTGGGTGCCTGGGACCTGAGCTCCTTTCCTCGCCCTAGTACTTACTAGGCTCTGTATTCAGGGCACCTGACCCTCCAGGCTCGGGTTGTCAGGCCCTTGTCAACGGGCTCCTAACTGGGTCTGGCCCACCGGTGGCTCCGGTGCGAGCAAGTGTGGAGAGCAGAAGGAAGGGGAAGTCAGTGTGTTTCTCCCTCCCCAGCTGCTGCCTCTCTTCCTTGGCTCCTGCTCTCACGGGAAGCCTGCCATGGTTCCGGCTTCCTCTGGGCCATCTCGGGCCCTGGGCTTGGGTAGCCTCATCTCCTCCTTTTGTCCCTCCAGCCTAGGAGTGGCAGCTACTTCCTGCGGTGGCTAGTCTCTGGGTTGCCTCACAATCCCTTGTTTGACTTCTAAATTCCTTTCATCTCATTGCACTAAAATTCCTCTGTTTTACATATTCAGAGTGGTTTCTGTCCTTCTAGCTGGGCCCTGACACAAGGAAACAAAAATGTGCTCGAAACACAAATGAATGGGGCCAAAGAATGTCGAAGAATGTGAGTTGGAGACGTAAGCCAAGAAGCCACAGACTCCATGGATAGGGGCAGCACACACACAGAGGAGGGTCCCATCTTGGTGCGTACCAGTTGGGAAGGACTTCTAGTCACCTAAAGACCTTCTTAGGCCCATGTAGACACACAAAAATAGCAGTTTTACATTGGTCCCATGGGGCTGGGGCAAGTCCAGAGGACAGGAGATGCAAGTCCAGACTTGGTCCTTGTCACCTAGCGAGCGAGGTTGGTGCACCTCCCAGACCTCCAACTCCCCCTTCTCCATCTGCTCCGCCACTGGGCCTGATCTGCTCCCGGAGTAAATATGTAAGATCCAGAAAAAGACCCCAAAACCCAAAACCAAGCAAACCCAAAGGATTCGGAATTCTAGGTCATGTGTTCAGGTCCTGATATGTGGTGGATATTGTGGTTGAGTCTGGGACATCCGTTCCATCCTTCTCACATGGGATAGCAGCTGTGGGGTCTGAAGGAGACTCATTCAATCCCCAGCTTCGGGGCGGTGGTCTTGATCGACATGGTCTTTGGCAGATGCATGGCTATGTATCCCAGTCCTGAGCCACTCAGTACTCGGAATCCCCTTGGCCCCTGGTGTGATAAAGATGAAGCCTGATTGGTTTGGCGATCCTTCTTAGATAGCATGGTGGGTCCTGAAACTGCTTCAGCATTTGTTATGAAATGAAAAAAGAATCTGAGAATAAAGCTGGCACACACAAAAAAGGGTAAATCCAAGATAGTCAGAATAAAACAGGACTGGATTTTTGATCAAACCGTGCCTGAAGTCCACTGCCCCACTAGACTTTTTCTGTTACAAAAGCCCCTATATCTCCTTTACTATTTAATATGCTTTAATTTGGGTTTTCTGTTACTTGCAGTCAAAAGCATGCTAGTTGATATAGCGAAATGTCTTATTGGCTGTGTGTCCTTGGGCCAGTCACTTGACGTTTCTGGTCCTCAGTTTTCTCATTTATAACACGGAACTATTAAGACGATTTACCTTAAGGAATTTTTGTGAGGCTCAAATAAGGTAATAAATGAGAAAGTGCTTTGCAAATTGTAAGCAATTATTTGCCTCTTTTTATTATCACACATATAATTTATTTCAGTTATTAATGCAGTTTTATATCTCTCTCCTACAGAGACAGAACTTATTTTATCGAGCCTATAGCTCTAGCACACCTGGTTTATTGCTGTATCATGAGTGTTCGTCAGGATTAATCAGCAATAACCATTATTTCACTCTGGACAGCTCTAAATTTACTTTTGAAGTCCCAGGTGACCTATGTAAGCTTGAAAGGGCTTGCCTCCAAACTCTCAGCCGAGTGGAAATGAATTAAGTAACCCTTTGTGTGACCACTCATAACCTGTTTGTAAAATGTGCATTCATGGGGCGCCTAGGTGGCCCAGTCAGTTAAGCAGCTGCCTTCAGCTCGGGTCATGATCCCAGGGTTCTGGAATCAAGCCCCGCATCGGGCTCCCTGCTCAGCGGGGAGTCTGCTTCTCCCTCTCCCTCCTCTGCTCTGCCTACTTGTACTCTCTATCTCTCTGTCAAATAAATAAATAAAATCTTAAAAAAAAAACAAACGTGCATTCCTTTTTTCATTGCCACCTGGAGCAGCCTGTGAAAGTGGGCGTGTGACATTCCTCTCACCGCGGGAAAGTCTTGGGGCGTCCGCAAAGGGCCCGCTGGTCAGTTCTGCCCTTGCATTTGCTTGGAATTGCTGCCCTGAGGCTGTCTGGGAACCTGAAGGAGTAGTTTAGGCATGAACCTTTAAAAGACCTATAAAGCCCAGAGCCCCCAGGGAAGCAGCCCAATAGTATTTAGGTTTTTGTAAGAACGAAATATGAAAGGCAATTAATTTATCAAGACTAATTAGAGGGGCCCAGTGGGTTAAGCAACTGCCTTTAGCTCAGGTCATGATCCTGGAGTCCTGGGATCGAGCCCCACCTTGGGCTCCCTGCTCAGTGGGGAGTCTGCTTCGCCCTCTGAGCCTCCCCACTCTCGTGATCTCTCTCTCTCTCCTTCTCTCTCTCTCAAATAAATAAATAAAATATTTTTAAAAAGATTAATTAGGTAAGTTCTCTGACAATTAGGGCAATGAAAATAAAAGTACAAAAGAAGCGATGTTTTATGTGTGTTTTTCCTCTGATAGCTGGCGTACTTTAGGACGGGGTATGGCCTTGAGAATGGTGGCAGATCAGAGCAGGCAGGAAGAGACCGGGACTGAGAACTCAGCCGTCCCATGGGGCTGGGGCAAGTCCAGAGGACAGGAGCTGCAAGCCCAGACTTGGTCCTTGTCACCTAGCGAGGTTGGTGCACCTCCCAGACCTCCAGCTCCCCCTTCTCCATCTGTTCCGCACTGGGCCTGCTCTGGTCCCCATCATGTTTCACCTGTGCTAGTCTCTTTACCCCTGCCCCCGGCCTCACCCCTTCACTGCCCCCAACTCAACTCTCTTCACTCTCCATCCCACTATAATGTTAAAAGTCAATTTTAAAAAATTACACTATGCTGCCTCCGTCCTCTCCCCCTCCCCCCCTTAAAAGTTTCACTGGCTCCCTATGGCTCCTCCTTTAAAGCCCAGATTCATTAGCATGAGTGGAAGGTGACTCCTCCTTAACTACCCACCCAGCTGCTCGCCCACCACTGTTTCTCACACTCCCCCCGCCCTTCCTTCCAAACCAGAGACCTTGGACATGGCTCTTTAAGACCAGAGGTCATCACAATCTTACGGTCATACAAATTAATAAGGTTGTTTAAAATACAGTTTCCTGGGCCACATCCTCACAGGATTATGATCCAGAGGACCGGGTCCGAGGATCCGAAATTTCGTTGTAACTGTGGCCAAGTTAAGTTCAGGTGGCTCGGACACTGTACGATAACCCACATCACGCAGTAGTCCACTTCCCTCCCGCATCTACCCAGGACTAGAAGTCCTGGGAAGGAGCAAGTTTCAGGTCTGTTCAGCTGTGTTTCCCTAGGACCCCGCACAGGGCTCGGCACCCACTAAGCTCTTGAGAGTTAAGTGAACAAATGAATCCCAGCAGAGCCCATATCTTGATAATAAGGCAAGGACAGGAGTCAGGGACCGGGACCTCAGCACAGGGGTCCGGAGAGCAGTAATTCAGGGCCAAGAAATGTTGGAGATGCGAGGGTCATTGGAGGAATTGTCGATAAAAATGCCAGTCCCTGGGTACAAGATGGAAGGAGGATTCTGGGAGAACTGGGCTAGACAATGGGCCTCAGGCTAGGAGAGGTTGGTTTTGTTCAGAGTTCCAGATTATTGCCCTAGTTGTCTGCAAATTAGGTTCACCTGGAGCAGTGTTTTTGGAAGCACACGAACAAACAAAAGTCCGATTTTCACGTTCCAACCCACAGTCACTGAGTGAGATACTAGAGATGCATGGAGGGCACAGCAAACTCTTTATAGGAAGAGTCCTGAAACTATCATCATGTGTCCATGAATGAGGATACACGTCCCCCGCAACGCTCGCCCTCCCCCACCCCGGCATAATCACACTGCTCGTTACCGACGGGGCCATTTCTATTGAAAGAGTCACATTTGCTTTTTGTTTTAGCTCAAGGAAACATTTTCTGTTATTCCTTTGCTTATCTCTTCAGCTCCGTCTCTCTGTTCCCTTTGTCTGTAGCTTCTGTTAGATGGTTGGTGGAATTTCTATAATCTCCCAGCTTTTGGTATTTCCATTTCCTTTTTCTTTAGTATAGTGTTCTGGAACAATCTCTCAGCCTACTCTGCTAGTGAAGGGCTGCATTCTGCTGTGTCCGTGCTGTTACTCAGCGCGTCTAAGGACATTTATGTTTCGATGACTGGTGTTACTCATTTCTAAGATCTCTAAATACTTGCCGTCACAACAATGTTTGCTTGCTTGGGAAACACAATATCATCTTCTCTTTCTTTCTTTCTTTTTTTTTTTCTTGAAGATTTTACTTATTTATTTGAAAGAGAGAGAGAGAGAGAGACAGACAGACAGACATTGAGAGAATAGTGGGAGGAGTGGGAGAGGGAGCAGCAGACTCCCTGATGAGCAGAGAGCCTGATGCGGGACTCGATCCTAGAACCCTGAGATCATGACTTGTGCTGAAGACAGACACTTAACAACTGAGCCATCCAGGTGCCCCATCTCTTAATTCTTTAGAATAATCCATGTACATACTTCTTTCAAGATTTTCTTCTGTTTATTTTATTTATACTGTTTCTTCAGATATTGGTTTTTAGATTTGTTTAGTTTGGTTTTTCCTTTCATAATTTGGGTTTCCCTTAAATATTTGGTGATTCTGGACTGTGCACTGATTTTTGTATTCAATAGTGTTTTTTCTTCTAGATCAGGCCTGGCAAACTGCGACCTGTGGGCCAATTCTGGCTGCTGCTTGTTTTGAAAATGAAGTTTTTTGGGAACACAGACATGCTCATTCATTTCCCTATCATCTATGACTGCTTTCATGCCAGGATGGCGGCGCTGAGTAGCTCACAAAGCCTAGAATGTTATCAGGCCCCTTACCAAAAAAGTTTGGCAACGATGCTGGATCTAGCTGTCACTTTACAGGAAATACAGCTCAGAGAGGAACATGGTGATCAATGTCGATACAACAACCAAAGCAGACTACAAGTTATTTTATAAGACAAAAGACTCAGTTTCTTCCCAAATAAATTATATAAAAATGAAAAAGAAAAGGAAATTAATGTGGATTAAACAGAATTTAATAGGAATATCAGCCAAAAGCCGTGCGTGAGCCCTGCTTGGATCCTAATTGAAATCAGTGAATCATAAAGCAAATTTTGACACAGTGGGGGAAAAATTGAACATGAACTAGTGTTTCTGATTTTTACTCATATGAAACAAATGACCTTGCTACTCAGTGGTATGAAACGACAACCATGTTACGTTCATAGGTTCTGTGGGTCAGAAATTTTGGACAAGGAGGCACCTGGGTGCCTCAGTTGGTTAAGAGGCTGCTTTCCACTCAGGTCATGAAATCAGGGTCCTGGGATTGAGGTCTGCATGGAGCTCCCTGCTCAGTGAGGAGTCTGCTTCTCCCTCTCCCTGTGTCCCCACCCCATGCTGTCTCTCTCTCGAAAAAGTAAATAAATAAAATCTTTAAAAACAAAACAAAACAGAAATTTGGAAATCTGAAAGACTGGGCTCAGCTGGAAATGTTGATTGGACACCGACAGATGCCATTGTGTGGCTGAATTCTGAAAGGGGCCATCTTGAGAGGGAGTTTCTAAAGAGGAAATAGGGCAAGAGGATCAGGTGGGAGTTAGAGACCTTTCTGACCCAACCTTAGGAGTCAGGCAGCATTTCCACTGCAACATTCCATTGTTGCAGTGAATGACAAAAACCTGATCAGCATCAAGAGGTGGTGATTTTTTTTTTTTTTTTAAGATTTTATTGACAGAGAGAGAGGACAAGCAGGGGGAGTTGGAAACAGGCTCCCCACTGAGCAGGGAGCCCGATGTGGGGCTCGATCCCAGGACCCTGGGATCATGACCTGAAAGGAAGGCAGACACTTAACCAACTGAGCCACCCAGGCACCCCAAGAGGAGGGGATTAAGACTTCACCTCATGATGGGGCATGGCAAGCTCATCCTGCAGAAGATGGAAGATGATGCTGAAAATACAGTCTGCCACAAATGGCTGGCAGCTGATATTAACAAATCGTTGTCTTTTTTTCCTTAGGTGTGGTAATGTTTCCACGGATTTGTTTTTTTAAAAAGTTGCTGGAGTGCCTGGGTGGCTCAGTCGGTGAAACCTCTGACTCTTGGTTTTGGTTCCAGTCATGATCTCAGGGTCATGCGATCGAGCCCCAGTCTGACTCCCTGGAGTCTGCTTAGGATTCTCTCTCTCCCTCTACTGCTCCCCCCACACCTCCTGCTCTCTCTCTCTCTCAAATAAATAAATAAATAAATAGTCCTTTATGTGTTAGAGTCACACTTAGTGTTTGAGTGAAATGATATGGTCCTTGGGGTTTGCTTTAAAATGCCCCAGAAAAAAATTAAAGGTATCCCTATAAAACAGGAATGACAGAAGGCGGGCAGTTGTGGAAGCTGGACAGTGAGCACAGGTTGTCTGTAATATTTTCTTTAATCCATATATGTTTGAAATTTTCTATGTGAAAAAGAGGAAGAGAAATCTGGTTTTTCCTCTTTCTGGATGTTCTTTTTCTCTACCTGTAGCAGATGCGACTGAGTCAGAGCCCCAGTCCGGAGCGGGGAACACCAGTTACTCAGCCCCCAGCTTTAGGGGCTCCCTGTTCCTTCTGGGTGTTGCTGCCCTGAGGCATTTTCCTGCCTCTTTCTTCCAAGTGCTTACACACACTGTTCTCACCTGAGGCAAACAACCCAATAGGCCTACTTCTTGGCCCAGGTTGGTGGTGGGAGGGACCTACCAGCCTGGTGACCTGGCTTAGGTTATTAGAATCTCCCCGTGGCTGCCCCAAGGGCTCACTCTTGTTCATTGTATCTGTTTCCTCCGTGTTGGGAGCCCAGGATGAGCCACTCCTGCAAGTACACCAGTCTCCCCTGAACGCAGTTTCAGATGAATCTGCTTTGTCAGTGTAGTCTTCTCTGCTTTCATTATCTCAAGGGTTACTGAAAATTTCTAATTTGATGGTCGCATGCTTTTTATGCACTATTAAGGTTTGAACTGACCTCCTCCCAAATCTCTCCCACCCCGCCCAAACCCCATGTATCTGTCATGTTTTAGAGTTGTTGGTTGCTGGAATGGAAAAATATTCATGAGCACTGAGTTGGCCATTTTGATTCAATATTGCTAGGCTTTTCCAATGCATTAAAGCAAAGAAACAAACAATATTATACACACACACACACAATTTTGTATCTGGTGGGTTTTAAAATCCTGCATTAGAATGAAATATTTTCCATTTTATTAAAAACTACTCGCAATAATAATTATTCATAATTGCATCATATTTTATGTGTATCCTGTAATTTATAATTTATGAACACTTACATTCAGAGCATTTCAACCTTTTGATATTAAGTGTAATGACTAGGATAAGTATCTGTTTCATAATTTACTCTCAATATTAATTTTATTTCCTTAGAATAAGTTCTAAAACATGAAATCACACTGAAAGAACATGAACTGTTTTAAAAAAGATTGTATTTATTTATTTGGGAGAGAAAGCACACAAGCAGAGGGAGAACAGTGAGTGGAGAGGCAGAGGGAGAAGCAGATTCCCAGCTGAGCAGGGAGCCCAATGCGGGGCTCAATCCCAGGACCCTGGGATCATGACCTGAGGTGAATGTAGCTGGTTAACTGACTGAGCCACCCAGGTGTCCCAAAAGAACATGATCTTTAAAATGACTTTTGATATCTATTGCCAAATTTATCTACAAATTATTTCGGTCCACTTACGATTTTCCTTGCCATTCCCAGAAATGTAGGAATATCCATTTCATCTGTTATTATCGTTAGAATTGTTTTCATCTCTGCCAACTTGATAAGCACTAAATGATATCTGATTCTTTAGGCTCTTCTATTATTTTTCCAAACAAATTTCAGAATGATTTTAATAAAGAGAAAGAGAAAGAGAGAGAGAAGGGGGAAGAGAAAGAAGACAAATAAATAAAATCTTTCAAAAAAAAATCCCAAAGCACTTAAAAATGACATACATAATACATGAATATACAATTATTTAGGAAATCAAATAAATCAAAAGTATATAGGGAGGAAAAATTTTATTTCTCTCTTTATCCCCTCACCCCTTCAATTGTCTCCCCTCTCCAGAGATAGAATTTTTAGTGCTTTTAAAAAAATCTTATGCATTTTTATTTATATATGTAGACATATAATTTTTGTTAAATTGATTGCTTTGCTTCTTTTTTCTATTCTTTTTAAAAACTATTTAATTTATTTATTTAAGAGAGAGAGAGGGAGGGGGAGCTCACGCAGGGTAAGGGACAGAGGAAGAAGCAGGGAGCCTGATGCAGGGTTCGATCCCAGAACTCCAGGATCATGACCTGAGCAGAAGGCAGATGCCTAGCCTACTGAGCGACACAGGTATCTCTTTTTTCCTATTCTTGTTTGGGAAATTATACATACTATCTTTATTCTTCTAATAGTTATTCTTAAAATGAAGTACTCTATTAAACATACCAATATTTAGAATTAAACCATGGCTGTGTCCTTTCCAAATAATAAGACAATGTCATAGAAAGTGTTTAGTTCTCTTTTCCCTCCATTTCCAGCCATAAGAAAACTATCTTGGATTTTTTTTTTAAGATTTTATTTATTCAGGGGAGGAGTCAAGATGGCAGAGAAGTAGCAGGCTGAGACGACATCAGGCAGCAGGAGATCAGCTAGATAGCCTATCAAACCATTCCGAACACCTACAAATCCAACTGGAGATCGAAGAGAAGAAAAACAACAATTCTAGAAACAGAAAATCGACCACTTTCTAAAAGGTAGGACCAGCAGAGAAGTGAATCCAATGCCATGGGAAGATAGACGCCAGGGGGAGGGGCCGGCTCCCGGCAAGCGGCGGAGCACAAAATCAGGACTTTTAAAAGTCTGCTCCACGGAGGGACATCGCTCCAGAGACTAAACTGGGGTGAAGACCTCATGGGGACAACATGGACTCAGGTCCCGCGGGGTCACAGAAGGATCGGGGGAGGCTGAGTGTCGCAGAGCTCACAGGTATTAGGGCAGGGAAACCAGCTGCGGAGACAGAGCTGTTTCCTAGAGCCGTGGTCTGTGACATGGGCCAGTGCTCTGTGCGAGGGGTCCCCACAAGATCCGGGGAGACTCCGACCCGAGAGAGCTCAGGGATCTACGGGGTTCGGAGACTCCAGGTGGGACTCTGCCAGAGACAGAGACGCTTGGTCACAGGCTGGGTGAGCTCGGAGCGCTCCCAGAAGCCAGTGAGACGGGACTGATGACGCACGATTTTCTCCGAGCGCGGCCGGAGGCTGGGGAGATGGGAGTGATTAAACGCTTTTCTCTGAAGGCGCACTGAAGACTGGGGCCCCTAGCTCTCGGCTCCTCTGAACCGGAGATTGGGAGGCCACCATTGTCATTCCCGTCCTCCAGAACTCTACGGAAAGCGTTCAGGGAACAAAAGCTCCCGAAAGTGAACCTGAGAGGATTACTTAGCCCGGCCCCTGGTAAGGGCGGTGGAACTCCGCCTGGGGCAGAGACACTTGAGAATCACTACAACAGGCCCCTCCCCCAGAAGATCAAAGAAATACAGCCAAGACCAAGTTCACTTAACAAGGAGAACAGCGGATTCTTATCTGGACAAAATGACAAGGCGGAAAAACTCACCACAAAAAAAA
>RCUC01131700.1:0-91877 GCA_003697995.1 Taxidea taxus jeffersonii | reverse complement strand
GAAAAGCTCTCAGTTTTTCTCCATTGAGAATGATACTTGCCGTGGGTTTTTCATAGATGGCTTTGATAATATTGAGGTATGTGCCTTCTATCCCTACACTTTGAAGAGTTTTGATTAGGAAGGGATGTTGCACTTTGTCAAATGCTTTTTCAGCATCTATTGAGAGTATCATATGGTTCTTGTTCTTTCTTTTGTTAATGTATTGTATCACATTGATTGATTTACGGATGTTGAACCAACCCTGCTGCCCTGGAATAATCCCACTTGGTCGTGATGAATAATCCTTTTCATGTACTGTTGGATCCTACTGGCTAGTATTTTGGTGAGAATTTTCGCATCTGTGTTCATCAAGGATATTGGTCTGTAATTCTCTTTTTTGATGGGATCCTTGTCTGGTTTGGGGATCAAGGTGATGCTGGCCTCATAGAATGAGTTTGGAAGTTTTCCTTCCATTTCTATTTTTTGGAACAGTTTCAGGAGAATAGGAATTAATTCTTCTTTAAATGTTTGGTAGAATTCCCCTGGGAAGCCATCTGGCCCTGGGCTTTTGTTTGTTTGGAGATTTTTGATGACTGTTTCAATCTCCTTACTGGTTATGGGCCTATTCAGGTTTTCTATTTCTTCCTGGTTCAGTTTTGGCAGTTTAAATGTCTCTAGGAAAGCATCCATTTCTTCCAGATTTTCAAATTTGTTGGCATAGAGTTGCTCATAATGTTCTTATGATTGTTTGTATTTCTTTGGTGTTGGTTGTGATCTCTCCTCTTTCATTCATGATTTTATTTATTTGGGTCCTTTCTCTTTTCTTTTTGATAAGTCTGGCCAGGGGTTTATCAATCTTATTAATTCTTTCAAAGAACCAGCTCCTAGTTTCGTTGATTTGTTCTATTTTTTTTTTTTTGGTTTCTATTTCATTGATTTCTGCTTTGATCTTTATTATTTCTCTTCTCCTGCTGGGTTTAGGCTTTCTTTGTTGTTCTTTCTCGAGCTCCTTTAGGTGTAGGGTTAGGTTGTGTATTTGAGACCTTTCCTGTTTCTTTAGATAGGCTTGTATCGCTATATATTTTCCTCTCAGGACTGCCTTTGCTGTGTCCCACAGATTTTGGACCATTGTGTTTTCATTACCATTTGTTTCCATGGTTTTTTTCAATTTTTCTTTAATTTCCTGGTTGACCCATTCATTCTTTAGAAGGATGCTGTTGAGTCTCCATGTATTTGTGCTCTTTCCAAATTTCCTCTTGTGATTGAGTTCTAGCTTCAGAGCATTGTGGTCTGAAAATATGCAGGGAATGATCCCAATCTTTTGATACCTGTTGAGACCTGATTTATGACCCAGGATGTGATCTATTCTGGAGAATGTTCCATGGGCACTAGAGAAGAACGTGTATTCTGTTGCTTTGGGGTAGAATGTTCTGAATATATCTGTGATGTCCATCTGGTCCAGTGTGTCATTTAAGACCTTTATTTCCTTGTTGATCTTTTGCTTGGATGATCTGTCCATTTCAGTGAGGGGTGTGTTAAAGTCTCCAACTATTATTGTATTCTTGTCAATGTGTTTCTTTGATTTTGTTATTAATTGGTTTATATAGTTGGCTGCTCCCATGTTAGGGGCATAGATATTTAAAATTGTTAGATCTTCTTGTTGGACAGACCCTTTGAGTATGATGTAGTTTCCTTCCTCATCTCTTATTATAGTCTTTGGCTTAAAATCTAATTGATCTGATATAAGGATTGCCACCCCAGCTTTCTTCTGATGTCCATTAGCATGGTAAATTGTTTTCCACCCCCTCAGTTTCAATCTGGAGGTGTCTTCAGGTCTAAAATGAGTTTCTTGTAGGCAGCATATTGATGGGTTTTGTTTTCTTATCCATTCTGAAACCCTGTGTCTTTTGATTGGGGCATTTAGCCCATTTACATTCAGGGTAACTATTGAGAGATATGAATTTAGTGCCATTGTATTGCCTGTAAGGTGACTGTTACTGTATATTGTCTCTGTTCCTTTCTGATAATTCTTTTAGGGTCTCTCTTTGCTTAGAGGACCCTTTTCAATATTTCCTGTAGAGCTGGTTTGGTGTTTACAAATTCTTTCAGTTTTGTTTGTCCTGGAAGCTTTTTATCTCTCCTTCTATTTTCAATGATAACCTAGCTGGATAAAGTATTCTTGGCTGCATGTTTTTCTCGTTTAGTGCTCTGAATATATCATGCCCGTTCTTTCTGGCCTGCCAGGTCTCTGTGGATAAGTCTGCTGCCAATCTAATATTTTTACCATTGTATGTTACAGACTTCTTATCCCGTGCTGCTTTCAGGATTTTCTCTTTGTCGCTAAGACTTGTAAATTTTACTATTAGATGACAGGGTGTGGACTGATTCCTATTGATTTTGAGGGGTGTTCTCTGCACCTCCTGGATTTTTGCTTGTTCCCCTTGCTATATTAGGGAAATTCTCTACAATAATCCTCTCCAGTATACCTTCTGCTCCTATTTCTCTTTCTTCTTCTTCTGGAATCCCAATTATTCTAATGTTGTTTTGTCTTATGACATCACTTATCTCTCGAATTCTCCCCTCGTGGTCCAGTAGTTGTTTGTCTCTCTTTTGCTCAGCTTCTTTATTCTCTGTCATTTGGTCTTCTATATCACTAATTCTTTCTTCTGCCTCATTTATCCTAGCAGTAAGAGCCTCCATTTTTGATTGCACCTCATTAATAGCTTTTTTTATTTCAACTTGATTAGATTTTAGTTCTTTTATTTCTCCAGAAAGGGCTTTTATTTCTCCTGACAGGGTTTCTCTAATATCTTCCATGCCTTTTTCAAGACCGGCTAGAACCTTGAGAATCGTCATCCTGAATTCCAGATCTGACATGTTACCAATGTCTGTATTGATTAGGTCCCTATCCTTTGGTCCTGCCTCCTGTTCTTTTTTTTTGTGGTGAGTTTTTCTGCCTTGTCATTTTGTCCAGATAAGAATCCGCTGTTCTCCTTGTTAAGTGAACTTGGTCTTGGCTGGATTTCTTTGATCGTCTGGGGGAGGGGCCGGTTGTAGTGATTCTCAGGTGTCTTTGCCCCAGGCGGAATTGCACCACCCTTACCAGGGGCCGGGCTAAGTCATCCTCTCAGGTTCGCTTTCGGGAGCTTTTGTTCCCTGAACACTATCCGTAGTGTTCCGGAGGACGGGAATGAAAATGGCAGCCTCCCAATCTCCAGTTCAGAGGAGCCGAGAGCTAGGGGCCCCAGTCTTCAGTGCACCTTCAGAGAAAAGCGTTTAATCACTCCCGTCTCACCAGCCTCTGTTCACGCTCGGAGACCGCGCTCGGAGACCGCGCTCAGAGAAAATCGTGCGTAAGCAGTCCCGTCTCACTGGCTTCTGGGAGTGCTCCGAGCTCACCCAGCCTGTGACCAAGTGTCTCTGTCTCTGGCAGAGTCCCACCTGGAGTCTCCGAACCCCATAGATCCCTGAGCTCTCCCGGGTCGGAGTCTCCCCGGATCTTGTGGGGACCCCTTGCACAGAGCACCGGCCAGTGCCACAGAGCACCGGCCTGTGTCACAGACCATGGCTCTCGGAAACCTCGGCTCTGTCTCCGCAGCCGGTTTCCCTGCTCTAATATCTGTGAGCTCTGCGACACTCAGATACCCCCGATCCTTCTGTGACCCTGTGGGACCTGAGTCCACGCTGTCCCCGCGAGGTCTTCACCCCAGTTTAGCCTCTGGAGTGGTATCCCTCCATGGAGCAGACTTTTAAAAGTCCTGATTTTGTGCTCCGCCGCTTGCCGGGAGCCGGCCCCTCCCCCTGGGGTCTATCTTCCCGTCGCGTTGGATTCACTTCTCCGCTGGTCCTACCTTTTAGAAAGTGGTCGATTTTCTGTTTCTAGAATTGTTGTTTTTCTTCTCTTCAATCTCCTGTTGGATTCGTAGGTGTTTGGAATGGTTTGATAGGCTATCTAGCTGATCTCTTGCTGCCTGATGTCATCTCAGCCTGCTACTTCTCCGCCATCTTTACTCCTCCCCCGTGTTTTGATTTTTAAAATACATTTTCTTGTTTGTTTCATAGTGTATGTGACAATCCTGTCCCTGTATTAAGCTATTTCTAAATATTCTGTGTTTGGTTGCACAGTAGCAAGGGTCTTCTACTTGTTAAATGCAGGTAAAAGGTGATTATCGGGGCGCCTGAGTGGCTCAGTGGGTTAAAGCCTCTGCCTTCGGCTCAGGTCATGGTCCCAGGGTCCTGGGATCGAGCCCCACATCGGGCTCTCTGTTCAGCAGGGAGCCTGCTTCCTCCTCTTTCTCTGCCTGCCTCTCTGACTACTTGTGATCTCTGTCTACCAAATAAATAAATAAAATCTTAAAAAAAAAAAAAGGTGATTATCATCATGGTGTTGGTTCCCTTTTTAAAGGGCCAGGAATGAGATGACTGGATGGCTCAGTGGGTTGAGCATCTGCCTTTGGCTCTGGTCATGATCCTGGGGTCCTGAGATGGAGTCCCGCATCAGGCTCCTTGCTCGGTAAGGAGCCTTCTTCTCCCTCTGCCTGCTGCTCCCCCTGCTCTCTCTCAGATGAATAAATAAATAAAATATATAAAAAAAAGGGCCAGGAATTTGTTTCTTAGAAGAGTTCAGTAATTCTTAGTAACTCAGGGAAAAAATAACAGGAGAAACACTAGAGGCCATACTGACTCTTGGAACTCTGGAATAATTATCTTTGAACTTTCCAACTGAACCCATTAGAGATTGATTTAATAATGTTATATCCCTTCAAAGATTCAGTCTTTTGTTTTAGATTTATGGGGTATGTTACTGAACTAAGTGTCTTGTGACTTCCCTTCTGATTTTTAATAAAAGTGAATCAATAACCTGTTCCCATTCTTTGAAATTTGCAGCTAAATTTATCTGAAATGGTCTCCAGAGGGCAGGGAGAGAAGCAAGGACCCAATCCTGGGATTTCTGGCATAAACAGCAGTTTTGCTGGAAAATGGCAGTGGTTGGAAGGCCAAGTTGATCTTTGAACAGTCACATGATGACTGTGATACCTCAAAGTATATTTGGACCCTGGTGGACACCTCCTCTTCTGGCCTCTCAACAGAACAGTGGGCTTTGTTTCTAACAGGATTTTGGAGCATGTGGCTCTAGGGACATCTCTTTGTTGGGATGTCACAGAAAACAAAACCAAAAAAATGAGCAGACTGGATATTCCTATGCTTTCTTCCTTTCTTTCTGAGGCAAAATTTTGATATTCATAAGGAAGAAAAGGATAATCCTTGGAGGTGTCAAGCCAGGAGTGGGTGACAGGAAGCAAGTGTGGCATAAAGTTCTATACAGTTTTTAAGGTAGTAATTTATACCCTCAGTTAGCCGTTGGTTGTAGTTTGTTCTTGGGAAAGCTCTAAGGAGTAATTATTCATGGACAATGCCGGGTCTTTGGCCCAGAGTGGTTTTTTGGAGGAAGGACAGCTATGAACAGTAAATAGCCAATATTCACAGTAGCAGAGGTATGAGTGCACCTGTGCAGAAAAAATATTTGGATGAACACTGACACATCTATGATAGGTCCTGTCCCTGGTGAGGATGTCCCTCAAAACCAATTTTTTCTTTCCTTTGTGCATGAAGGCATTTCTGGGCCATCTAGCTTGAGCGAGCCACTCCTTTCCCCTTAGTCCCTTAGCCATCCCATTGGTGTCCCATTGCTATGGACTCTTTGTCTCTCTCATAAGAGAGAACTCCTTGAGGCTGTAACCTGCCTTTGTCCACCTGTTGTCCCTTGCAGCCTCAGAGGCTAGTATTGTCCTTGGTACAGAGAAGGCCTGGGTCCCCTGCCTCAGCGATCTTTGTTGTCTATGCCCTCACTACTGCCCTCTGATCACTCCACAGACTCAAATAAAGGTTATTGACTAAATCATGACTTTGTGAGACTTCAGTGAACTACATATGAAAACCAGGCAAAACCCAGCAAAATTGAGAGTCTTCAGTCTTGTTTTTTGGTTATATATGCCTTAAAAGTTTAATACAAACTGTATGGTACATTTCTTCTCCCTGCCCTCCCAAATGGCTCAGTGGAAGACAATTTTGCTGTGCTGCTCTTGGAGGAGAAGCAAACTTAAGAGAGCTCAAAGCTGAGTAATTATTTCCATCAGCAGGAAATCAGTACTCTGTATCTGAACTCAACAGGTACTGGGAGAGCCAGACTGTTTAATTTCCTTTAAATGCCATTTGTATGTGTTCAGTGTTGACAGGATCACTTTGGGAGTTAAGGAATGAAAGACCAGTCAGTGGAGAGAAAGGAAAGTAGCAACAGAGACTCAAAAGGCTGGGAAACAAGTGATATTTAAGAGAGATTTCAGTGTTTATTGGTAACTGTTGGGAGCCCAGGGACACACACAGCCTGACACCATTGCCCTCCCAACTAGGCTTCTGAGCCATCAGAAAAGCTGATGAGACCCAGGATATGTCAATCTTTTGGGGACATGCTGTGATCATTTCCTGGAGTGAGAGATGGCTGAGTCACAGCTCCCCAGGTGAACATCTCTCCTTGTTTGCAAGAAAAGCAATTTGGGGAGTGCACAAACTTTTCCTGGCCACCTCTGAGGGCTCCGCAGCTGCAAGGTGGCAAATGAGAGCGTATGGCCCTCGGTGAGGGTCTAGGGAGGCTGAGAGGCCATGTCAGTCATGGTCTATAAGACACTTAATAAGGAGGTAAAGTGAGTCATCTAGGAGCTTCTAGACTCTCTTTCAGTGCCTATAGGTATCTTCTGTCTACACTCAATCTCTTCCTCTTGAAGATTATTTTAACAATAGGATTTCTTTTTAAAATAAAATTCAAATGTGCTAAGCACCTTCATGTGTGAAACCCTTGGCTAATTGCTGGGGAGTCAGAGATCACAGTTTTATAGGGGAGAGAGGTGTGTTAATAGTAGATGTGGGCATGGAACACACAATATCAAGGAAGAAGGTACTCTTTGCTGAATGCGGCTAGGGGTCCAGACAGGAGACTCTGGTGAGTTTGACAAGCAAATAGGTAGGGTGAAGGCTTTCTGGGCAGGGACTTTGGAAGTCTAAGCAACATCAGGGTTCAGGGCTGTCCAAGCAGTTTGATGTTGGAGACTGAAGTTAGGGTGTACGGACTTGGCTTGAGGTGAGGGATGTGGCTAAAGAGCTTAGTAGAGACCCTGTCATAAAGGGCCTTAAAAGATCATCCATATGTAGGGACAAAGGTGCAATGAGGCTTCAGGTTGAGGTTTCTCCATTATTATTGCAATGAATTAGAACTCCCAATGTGGGATTCTAGTAGTCACTGCACTGGTGGGTATTTTCCTAGCTTGGTGAGGAAGTTTTCCTAGCTTCCATTAGTCTGATTCTGAACTAGCTCTGGAACATACCAACTTTGACTAGTCACTGTGTATTTACTGAGCACCTGTTATATGTTGAGATCTGAATCTACCAGCTGAGAAATACCAAAGTATTTCAGGTGATAGAGTCCCGTGTTTCCACTGAGACAGAGCTTCTCTGTGCTCTGCTCATTGCCAGGGATATACCTGGACACAGTCCTAAATCACAGTCCTAAATCACTCTTAAATGCATTCGTCTTCAATCCCTGAAGCTCCAAGAATCCCATGCCACATGCTCAGTGAATGTTTGATGCCTGACTGACCAGTACACGCAAAATCATTTGTGGACACAGGTTGGGAAGATGTTTGTGTGTCTCCCATTAATAACAGTATACTCTGAAATTTGGGGATGGGATGGTTGACCTGGACTGAGTGAAATAGATCTGCTCTTGCTTTTTCCCTGAAATTTTCTGTGACTTAGACAGTCCTTGGCTGAAATAAGCCTCTTTTCAACATCTGTAAGATAAGATATTTGGATCAGTGCTTCCTAATGTCCCTTCCAGTTCAAATACACTAATATTTTTAGTCTATAAATAGGAATCTCTGGGACTCTGGATTAAAAGCCATTAAAAAAAAGTGTGAGCCCTGAGGGTTGTGGCAAAAGACCCAGAAAGAGGATCAGGAGCTTAGAATCAACTTGTACCTTGCTTAGGCCATGCTTATTTTTATTCCTTTCTACTTATAGGCAGGAAAACCCACTGTCTACTCTGGGGTGTTACAGCAATTAATTAGTTAATGTTTGTGAGGTACAAAGGAACAAAAAAATGCTGCATATAAAAAGTCATATAAATGCTAAGTGTTATCGTTTTGCATCTGATTCTCCCCTGTTCGATTTCAGTTTCATATCGGAGTAGTCATAACGGCATCAGCTGGAGCTCCTCTGGCTAATTATGCTGCCAATAAAAGGGGAAAATTTTCCCTTTTAAATTTCTGTTTTAATTTCTCTCCGCCTCTGACCCCCTCCTCCCTTTTCTCCAGTGCGTTGTTCAGAGTTGCTAACTACTCAGGTGTCAGCAAAAGTTAGCGTCTTTCGTTTTCTCTCCATTCTCATTGCAGTCTGTGAGAGACTGATGCTCGCCCCAGAAGCTAGCAAATGGTGCTTCGGGGCTTACAGAGCCAAAGCTCTGGAAGGTATACAAAGCGTTCCCTATGGGGATCTCTCGACTCCCAAGGGCTGTGGGAGGGTAGAGGCTGGCTCCTCTCCTACAGGAAACCACTGTTTAATGGGACGAGAGGACAAGGCTGTGGTGTTCTTGTAAATTGTGGGATAGTTGATACAAGACAGATTCTTCTGTGTATCAGTTATCTCTTGCCGTGATAATGCCATGTAACGAGCCAATCTAAAATTCAGCAGCTTCAGATAATTAGCATTTACTTAATTTAAGAGGCTGCAGTTTGATGCTTCAGACCTGGCTCAGTTGGGCAGTTTCTCTGGCCTTTGAGAGTTCTACTCTCCTGTCTGGGGGTCAGCTGATTATTGGCCAACAGACACTGTCCTTGGAAAGCCTGGCTGGAGGGACTCATTGTTCATCCTCCAGTTGGGTAGTGTGGATGTGCCGTTCCTAGGACATAGCAGAAGTGCAAAAAGGAGAGGGCAAACGTCAAGGCCTCCCAAGGGAGGTGGCAGGATATAGACTCTGTTTCTTTAGTGGGAGGTACTGCAGAATCACACAGCAAAGGGCAGGACACAAGAAGTTGTGAGGATTTGGGGCTGCTAATGCACTCAATCTATTGCAACATGCTTTAGTCCTGGACTTTTCAGATCTCTGGGGAGCAGGACATTTGCATATTTGCATTTTTAATCAGCTTCCCAGGATATTAGTCAGTGAAGTTTGAAAACAAGTTAGACATAAACAAAGAGCAGCTGAACACATGATTCCTGGCTGCCTGGTCTAGCCTTGCCCTCAGTGCCTCTCAGGCTGCCTACTTTCAGTTTCCTCATATCCAGAAGAACCAAGTTGAGCCTCTTTAACTGTCAATGAAACCATGTTTACTCTGACTCCTTGGGAGGAAAGGATCCATGGGATCAGGACCTCCACATAGGCTCTGTGGAAATGATCAGGATCCTGGCAGGCTGGGTGAGGCTTCTGGAGAAGGAGGAGAGGAATGGTAAGAGAAAAACTCAGAGGCAGGGGGCTGAAGGGATGTTAGAGGATAGTGTGGTGTGGCAAGAGGGAGGTACACAGGAGAGAAGTCTGGAAAGGTAAGCCAGGCCCAGATAGGGGTGTGCCTTCAGCAGCTGGGATATGGGGGGTTAGTGATCAGCTAGTGTGCTCCTCTTTGGAGGGGGAAGTCTGCCGATGGAATCAATGCAGAGGATGGGTAAAAAATGCCAGGTACTAAATTCTTCCTCTTGGAAGGGTTCAGTAGAGACACCATGCCTTAGGTTGGGTGCATGGTAGCACCCAAGGGGCAGCTGGATGGGGAGGGAGTTGGAGGGAGCCAGGCAGGGATGTGATTCTAGGCAAAATCCCATTGTCACGTGAGCTGATCACAAAGGGGTACTTAGAATGTAAATCACACCCTAGCTTGTCCCTACATTTTAGGGAGCTGGGCCTTCATCCTTTTCTACCCATCAGACATGGGTGAGGAGCCCTCATGGCTGTTAGTGTGCCGGAGACAAACGCCAAGCCCTTGCCTCAACTTGCTTCTGCAGGCACAGCAGCTCCCGTAACTCCAGTGTGGGGCTCCAAAGAGTTGCAGGTGCAGGTGGTTAAAGCAGAAGCACAAAGAAGCTCAAACAGGGTGGACAGAAGTGGTGAAAGGGATCCACGGGGGTGATGCGCTGACAGTGCCTCCTACACCTCGCTCCCTTCCCCGAGGACCTCCCACTTATGGTTCCCTGGAGGCAGGTGATAGACACTTGCTCAGTTCTCAGTGAGAGAGCTTCCTCTGCTTCTTCTGCTCCCAGGCATCTGACTAAACCTCCAGCGTCTCTGCAGAGGTATCTATCTGCTCCCTTCAGGGGTTTCTCTTGGACAGTACGGGATGGCCCTTGTCTGCTCTCTTTGGTTTGTAAAGCTCCCTCTGGTCCCCGGGACACATTGACTGGTGGCCTTCTGTCCTGACATTTCTGGCAGTGCAGGCCACCCTGGCCAGCTTCTTCTTCAGCTTGGCTGTCATCTGCAAACCAGCCTCGTCCTTCATCTTGGGCTTACTCACGGAGGTGTCAGACAGCAGTCCAGCATGACCCCACACTATAGGGGGCACTCCTCAGGGAATCACACCATGGCTTTCTCTGAAGGAATCCACAAAAACCCTCTTCCCCTAGTCAACTCCTAGCTCTTTTATATGGGAGTCGCATTACGTTATTTTTTTGTCCATCTCCTTTATAAATTCTGCAGATGCTCTACCACCTCTTTTGCCTGAGGGTAAACCTCCATTTCCTATAGCCTGTTACACTTCTTGGCATGACCTGCTGTAGGAAGAATGTTTGGATGAATCCACAAATGTATATGGTGCACCGGCTATGTGCTGAGCCTCGGGTAAGCCGGAAGAATCAGAGTGAGTGCCTACTGTCTTGAGGGGCTCACAGTGGGCCCAGGAAATCTCACCTTCCTCTCCGTTAACCAGCTTTGACAAGCCGGTCTGGCAGGAAGCTCTTTGAACACATAACGGAATGTGAGACTTTCACAGTTCTCCCTTTGAAGGGAGGGGAGTGGGCACCCCACAAAAATCTTCAACTCTCCCAAATGAGTGAATGAGAGAAGCTGGGTCTTTTGGTTTTGAGATGAATATTATTTTTTGTTCCTGAGATAAAGATACTAATAGAAGAGAGTCTCAGTGTCCTTACAGACTAACCTATGAGGATTCCTGGAGATGTTCCTGTATCTTGTTTCTGGTGGATTTATAATGTTCATATTTCCTCAGAAAGGATATTTGGAGCAGCCCTCACCCCCTACCAGGCTCATCCAAACTAAGGAGTGTGGGGTAGGACAGCCGGACACCAAAGTGATATTTAAGAGTGGGGCGGGGCTTGTGGGGGATTGGACCACACATGATCCATTCTCTAAGGGATCCTGGGGGGGTCTGTGTTCCCTGTAGCTGGATGACCCTTGGCCAACAGCACTAGGTGGCCACTGGTTCTCTCTGTTCATCCGGAGCCAACACCAGGCCCCTGATTTGGGGCTTTGTGCTGTGCCTCATAACTTGCAGAGGGTGGGTGGTATAGATCGCTTTGGAGTCAAATTGAGCCAGCTTCCCCTAAGGCTCTGCCCCTCTCAAGCTCTGTACTTTTGGACATGTCCATTAGCCTCTCTGAATTTCAGTTGCCTTGTCTATTAAAGGGGGCAGCCCTGTCTATCTTATTGGATTTTGGTGGAGATTAAATGAGACATCACATAGGTAAAGTCACCAGACATGGTAGAGGCACCATAAATGTCCATTTCTTTCCTTGTCGCGCTGGTGGAATGCTCTGGGTTTTGGAAAGAAAGATGAGGACCACCCACTTCCTGTCTGGAACCGCCAGCACCTGTATCTAGGTCAGGGGACCCGGCTGTGGGTGCCTGAATTTTAGATGCCTGTCTTAGATGCCTGAATTTTGTAGTAGGAGGAACTGCAGGCCTAAGCTCTGCAACACCTGGGTTGAGCAGATGCGGTAAAGGAGACCCAGAGAGCTGAAAACATTTGCCCAGGACCTCACAGCTGATAGGTTGCCCAGCTGCCACTTGTTAGGAGAATAGGGCATGTGTGTATGAAATAGCTCCTGGCTCCCAGGACATAGTTCAGACCACACTCCTTACCCCCAAAAGTCTGTTACATAGGGGGAAGTAGTCAGTTTCCAAGCCATGAAGCTCTCTGGCCCTCACTCAACTTAGGTGGCCCTGCTGGGCACTCCTGGGACACCTGTTCCAAACCGTGAAGACTGGGGAGGCATGGTCTGGTCTAGGTTCATGGCACCTCATAACTCATCTGATCTGGTCCCCCTTTTCCCTCTGAAACTGGGGAATGATCTGAGTTGATATAAAATGTACTTACTCACCAAGACAGAGAGTTCAGTACCTTGAATTGCAAACCTACTTGAATTCCTCCAAGTTTTGGGTAGTGGCCCCCACTGGGCTGTGTCACATGGGCCTGTCCACCCTAATCTCCACTCAGTGCCCAGGCTGTGGACAGGCAGCTTGTGCTGGGCCCTGTGGCTGCATCTCTGTGCAGGCAAAGGAGGCCAATTAGCTGCTGAGCACTAGGTCAGCATCAGCTTTCTCAGTTTGCGGGAAGATCTCAAGGGAACCGTGACTAACCTAGAGCCAGCTCCATTGCACAGGAAGCCCTTTCCTTGTGCTAAGCAGAGTAGGAAGCTTTAGCTGGATCTTTGCATATTCCCCTGGTAGGCAGCTAGCAAAGGTGGGAGGTGACTGCAGTAATCTTATAGAAGTGGCAAGGAGAAACAGCTCCAAGATAAACTGTGAGAGGGAGAACACAGATCTCACTACAGCTTTCAGGGTGAGGTTGTAGGGGGCAGAGGAAAGTGAGCAGAAAGACAGAACCCTGGGGAGGGACAGAGAGGCAGAGATGTTGTTACTGAAGTCTAAATAACATGCAAATAGCTTCATGGATTTTTCTTAAAGCCACATTTTACTTGAAACTCACAAACCTCAGTTCTATTGGTTTCACTGGAGATAATTTGCAAAGGAGACTAAATTCTCCAGTGATGGTATTTCTCAGTGGCTGTGATCATATTTTCATTCAGGGTAACAAAAAGTCAGATTCCTCACAGTGGTGGTGGCCAGTGGGCTTCTCAAAACCTAGGAAATGCAAGAGCATGAATGAATGACTTCTGGAAAACATTATTGCTGCACGTGTAAGGGCAACGCTTCCCTCTTAGTCCAAGTTTCTTTGTTCCTCCCTCCCTGCCCCTCCTCATTCATTCATCAAACATTTATTAAGCATCTACTATGCATCAGCTGGGACACACAGATAAACAAGACAGAAGGAGTCCACATATATCTGGTACAGGAGCTGAGAAGTTGCATTCTGTCATTTGTTTGTTCAATAAGCATTTATGTGGTACCTGATGTTTGAGTCTCTGCTCTAGGCATTGGGAATACAGAGGTGAACAAGAGAGATATTGCCTTTGCCTCTATGCAGGTAAGAATCTGGGAGAGAGATGTCAGACAAACAAGTTCATAAAATAAAAATATGATGATGTAGTTCAAAGGGGCTTAGTGGTTTAGTTCAACTTTCCTCATTGGCTCGACTTTCATGAATGTGTCCAACTTCATTCAAACTATGGAGATGCACATGTATGTGTTAGACTAATTGCAGATGTGTGTGCGACAAGGAGAGTGTACATTTCCTCCTTCATTCATTCTCAAGAGGGGGGCAGTTTCCTATGGGAAGCACAAACCTCAAGTTAATGTCTTATAGTGTCGTTGGCCACTCTTCCTTATCACCAACAAGGCCCAAAGGGTCCATGGTGGTGGCAGGCAGCAGATATAATTTGCTGTTTAACTGGGGTTCTTCAAGGCTGAATTGTTGGAAAATCAAAGACCAGCTGGGGGATAGTAGATTGCAGCCACAGCTGGGACTCTTGGATTTCAGTGGTTTTTGTTATAGTCCCAGTGACTGCAGTCTTTGCCTTGAAACCCAAGCCCTACACTTTCTGGGATAAGGTTCTGACATTTTATGTTAGAAGTAAGATAGGAAGAGCCCCTGCAATCTTTGTTCTTAATGTTTGTGGTACAATGAGTTGTCCTAAATGTGTAGGAGGCTGCCACCCCCAGCTCTTTCCAAGCACCCTGTAGTGACAAACAGAGGTCTCTGAGACCCCGTGCTTACGCTCATCTCCCACAGTCCTGGCATTGCAGACAGAGCAGGCCTGGAGCCCCAAAGTCCTTCATGACTGTAGTTATTTAGACAAGTTTCTTCTGTCTTCCTCTGTAAACAATGCTGATCTTTCAGAGTTTTACAAGCACTTAATGATAGATGCCTCATAAAAGTATTTTTTTGTCAGTAAGCCAGTGAACTTATTGCTGTTCTTAGTTAGAGTAGTAATGAGGTCCTGGGTTCTCAGGCCTGCAAATAGAGAATGGTTGGGAAATTTGGGGAAGATTATGTCTTCCAGAGATGGTATAATAGAACTCCCATACCATGTGTGCTTTCTTACGGGGAGCTTACCATGCCCTGCTCAAGAAGGGTGGCCTCTTTCTTCATCCCCTTCACTGGGTTGACCCCATAACCTCTTGGACCAACGGGATGGTAGAAAGACAGTGTCAGCGCTGCGTGTGGCCCTTAGCCAGCCTGGCAATATCTCTTTTCCACCTCTCAGAACCAGCTGCCATGTAAGAAGTGTGGCTCTCTTGAGACCACCAGATAATGTGCCCCATGGAGAGAGAGAAAGCCAAGAAACAGAAAGGGGTACCAGGCATGACAGGAAGAAGTCATGCTGGAAGTGAACTTCCTAGCCCCGGCTTCTAAATTCCCACCTGAACTCCTGAATTCCCAACCCAGTGAATTGTGAAAGAAAATAATGGTTGTATTAAGACCCTCCCATTTGGAAGTAGTTGGTAACCCAGCTATAGAAAACCATAATAGTCCTATGTTCCTGTTCCAGGTTTGTGTGTCTCTTCTCCAGGGCCTTGTTAGTTGTGTTGAATGGAAAAAAGCAGAGGCTTTTCCAGCCCAAGGTGGTCTGATTTGTGAATCTTGACTCAGCCAACTCAAGAAAAGTCAGAATCTTGGACACCAGATCTGATAGGAGGCAATCACTTGGAATTTTTGATTTCAGCACAAGGTGGAGAAGGTAAGTGAGTATCCAAAAGGTGTATAATTTTAATCTTAAAGCACCACAATGCAGTGACTCCTTGAATAACATGAAAAATATTGAATTTCTTCAAAGCAGCAAACACCAGAAGTTTACTCTATCCAATTGATTGTTCTTGGCAAAATAGGCTTTAAAGGCATCTTATTCCTTCCATTTCCAGTTGGAGGTTCTTCTGTTTGAAGCATGTGTTCCTCTGTTCTGGAAGTTTTTCTTGACAGAAGCAGAGAGGTTTTTGACAAACAACTTTAATATTCTTTGTGTCTGTTTGCCAGCTCTAATAATCCTGCAAGTTTACAAGGTCACTGTTAAGATTAAATCTGAGTCATAGGAGGCAGATGTTGACACATCATTATTTAAATCCTGAGCTGCTGAAGGACTCTCATCCCCATGAGCTATGACTCATTGTCCAAATGAACACCCCAAATTCCACAGAGCCTGCTGAACAGGGACTCTGGACTTCATTAGGGAAATAAGCTGGCTTTGCCACTTGCCTCCTCTGTGTGATGAGAAAGCCCCACTTTCTGTTACCCAAGTGTGGTGTATATAGAGAATGAGTGTGTCTCTGAAGATCTGGGCTCTTACCTTGTCTCAACCACTTGCTGCGGGCTATATTTTTTCACGTGTTCTCCATAGCCCTTCCTGTAATTTGTGCTCACACCTTTATTTATTTAGGCAGTAAAATGTCTGATCTTAAGCATGTAGCTTGATGAAATTTTACAAACATATACTCCAAGTGAGCATCACTCAGGTCAAGACATGGAACCGTTTTCACCATCCCAGAAGGTCCTCTCATGTCCCTTCCCAATCAGTAACCCCCCAAATTCCCACTGTTCTGATTTCTGACACCATGGATTGGTTGTGTCTTTTTAAGAATTACATATAAAATGAATCGGACGGCAAGTGTTCTTTGTGTCTGGTGTTTTTCCTCAGCAAAATGCCTGTGAGATTTATCCATAGTGTCGTGTGTAATCAGTAATTTGCTCCTTTTCACTGTTGAGGGGTGTTCCATTATATGGATGTGCCACAGTTTTTTTATCCATTCTCCTGTTGATGCCCTTTCCCCTGGGCTATTCTCAAACTGGCCTTTGCAAATACAGTTGCTGTAGCCATTCTTGCACGGATCTTTTGGAAGACTTGGGTTTTCAGTTCTCTTGAATAGATACTTAGAAATGGGATTGCTGGGTCAGAGGAGAGGCATATCTTCAGCTCTGTCTGATGTTGCCAATCAGTTCTCACACTAGACTTTCAGTCTTTTAAAATTTCACCCTTCTGGAGGGTGTCTAGTGGCACCTCAGTGAGGTTTTGAATTGCATTTTGTCGAGCGATAATGCGAGTGCTTCCTTATGACCACTCATATATCTCTTTCCTTGTGAGGCATCTGTCTAAATATTTTGCCCATAGAAAAAGATTGACTTTTTGGTAGAATTGACTAATAAAAATATTATCTGGGGAATGGATTGCAGAATGCAGATTAGAAAAATTGCTAAGTTAGAGTCATTAGGACAACAGTGAAAGCAATGGGTACAATTGTCACCTTCTTCCTGGGATCCAACTCATGAAGCATGCAAAGCTTTAAGTATGCCATCACTTGCCTTATTTAGCACAAAGACCTGTTCGGGGTAATTCTGGTAATAATCTCAGAATTTTACACACACACACACACACACACACACACGCATATGCATATACACAGCATTGTGGTAGGAAGATGAGCTTGAAGGTCAGACAAATTGTGTACCAATTCTGGGACCTTGGGAAATAGGATATAAATGGGGTGTGGTCCCACACCTGTAGCCCTACAAGAGGCAAACATAAAATAGAGCTTACTGGGGGGAAATTTGTAAGCAGTCCTTTGGACTCAGTTCCTGCAGTTTTGGCTAGAGATATGCAGTGCCGTGACCATAGCTCCAGAAGAGAGGGGTCCCACTAGGCCAGTTATAGTTATGGGTTTGGGGAAGAGAGAATTTTTATGCAACTACATGGCAATGGGAGCTCCTTGGTGCTACTAGGAAGCTTGTAGACCCAGCAATAGGATTGGTAACAACCTGCTCCTCTGTTGTGATAATCCAGTCCTGCTGTCCTTGCTCTTTGTTAAATCACCAAGAATGGGGGAGGAAATGAGCCTCAGGGCAGTTCAGATTTGTCTCTCATCAAGAGGTACTTTAATCTTTCTTGTTTTCCCATCTGTAAAATGGACATAATAATCCCTCTTTTGAAGCATACTTTAAGGTTGGAAGGAATTATGTAAAATACAAGCACAGTGTCTAGGATATAGTAAGATCTTAGCAAGTATCAGTTTTCTTCATTGTAAGGAAAGAAAATAAAACATGTGCTGGCAATTGTCCAGTCTTAATGCACACCGGCACTGTGGCTGGTTAGCTGATGACATCTCTAGGGCTGGAGCCATTTGCTCTCCCTTGAAGTCACACTTCCTTATCTAAAACCTGGAGGGAAGGTCTTATGATCATGGCCTCTGGGGATCGTAATTAGCACATGGTATTTCCTCATTTCCCCTTATTTGTTGTGTGCAACTTTCAAGTAAGACTTTTGGTGTGTAGTTGCCAGATGTCAGAGGAGGATGCAATTGGGTTGAAGTTGTATATTCTGGCACCAAAACATTGGACTCTTAGAAGCGCCTAGAGCTTATGTGACCTAATTCATGGAGGTGTGCATTATAATATACCAGATATTCATAATGGAAAGATGAGAGTATTAAAGAAAAACATCAAAAGCTTCCTTTTAAAAATTCTTTTAACAAAAGCTGGTTGTTTATTTCAGGCTGTGGGTTGCTATGGGAACAGAGGGTGCTGAATTTGAGTAGAATTGAAGGAGATAGTCTAATATGGACAGGCGTAGCTTAGATACACTTAGGGAAAAATACTGCGTTTTAGAAACAGGGTTGAGATGTCATGTGGAGTGGTTTATGGGATCAAGGAAATGTCCTGAATGTCTGTCTGTGTCTGACTGGCCTCTGTCTTCTAGTGTCACCTATTTAATTCCCCAGGGCATCTCTTTTTCTTGGTCATAGTGGAATCTATCTATTTATTCACTCATTCTTCAATAAGTAGCTGTTGATACATACATACCCACACTGTGAGGGGTATTCACAGAGAAACGTATGGTCTCTCAGAGCGATATCTTGAGAACAGTGACCCATCCCTGTCATTGACTTTTGCCTCTGGGTTAGTCTGCATTTAATTACTATGTTTGGTGATTTCAACATAGGGGAAGTTTAATATAAAGAATTATTAAACTATGATAAGATAGTATGTGTAATGATGGAAAAATAACTCTCCAAAGGTGGACATGGAGTGACAAGGATGGAAGAGGATGTTCAGACCTCACTGAAGAAGGTCCTGGTGCAGCGCACTGGATGGTGGAGAACATGGCTGGGCTGTGGGAGTCGGAACTCATCCGCCGTAGCTGGGCAAACAGCGACAACCCTGTCTGGTGTGAGCTGAGGCTGGGAGTTTGGAATGCAGATGGGGCGGGGTGGGGCGGAGGCTGTGGCCACACAGTGTGTGCAACCAGAAGGTTGCAGGAAGGTGATCTCTGGGCCTGAGGTGGAGGCTTGGAGATCCTTGAGGATCTGCTTTCTTTGGGCATGCATTTGGGGCAGATTGCCATTAGATGTCCCATCCACGTGCACCGCTGATGACACAGGAAGTGCAAGTGGAGTCAAGAAAAGCAAAAATAGAGCAAGGCCAAGGAGGAAGAGAAGCCCCCGCCTCCTGAGATGTCCCCTCAGCACCCTCTACTTACAAACGTTAGCATTGTGCTCACTGTAAAGGAGAAATGCTTCCAGTCCAGTCCAGTATGGCATGGCAGGTATTGAAGGATGAATTTGGAGCTGAGGTGATCAGTCAATAACTGGCCCCTCTGTCTTGGTTAGGGTTTATTTTGTAGAAACACTGAAAATATTTGACTTTCACAACTAACCCCAAAGAGGCTTCATGGACTGCAAAGCTGGAACATTGTACAAAGTGTTCCATAGAGCAAATCCTTCAGAAAGGATAACATTCCCCTTGTCCCTTGGGGAGGAAGACCTGGGACGCAAGCCCGGGTTGGTAGCAATCACCTGGGCTCAGCCCTTCCCTGCTGAAAGGCAGTTTATATCCATCTGATTTACAGACCTGGACTCAGGAGGGTGTGAGTTTGTCCCCAGTTCTGCTACTCAGCAGTTGTATGACTCTGGACCTTCTGCAGTGATGTCCTTGGTAGTTCAGATACCAGTGTGTGCCTAATGGTACTCCACCATTGGCCTCCAAAGTGACAGCTTCCCTGGTCACATCACAGGCTCAGCCACCACTCCCTAAAATAGAAGTCAACATGCTTTTCCTGGAATGGGCCAGGAGGTCAATATTTTAGAGTTTTCAGCTAATTTGGTCTCTGTTGACACTATCCACCTCTGTCTTTGTGGTGCAAAACATTCATAGATAACAAACACTGAATGGGCATGACTCTGTGTGGGAAGGGATGTCCAGTATGGGATCTAACTGTGTCCCTACAAATACTATGGTTCTTCTGCTAGATTGGCCTCTGCCTTTCCAGAGGAAATTTCACCTCAGGTCTTATGGCCCTACAGTGGGTCCTGGTTGAAGTCCCTGAAGACATTCTAATAAACAGTCCTGTCTTTGGATCTGAAGCATTAGGAGTTGGGGTCCTGGTGACTTCCTACCTAGAATGTCCCAGTGTTATTATTCAAACTTGGTCTATAGGTCTCTGTAAACCCGGTAAGGTGACAGCTTTTGCTAAGTTACTCAGAAGATAAGATGTTGGCAGACATCCTTGCTGTGGTGTGCCATGGGACAAAGAAGATCCACTTCCCTGTCTCAGGATCAGCAGTGACAATACAATATCAACAAACCCTCCATGGCTATGTTGTTTTATTGTTGCTATAGCTATTAAAGGCAAAATGTTGGCCCTGTAGGCAAAAGATCATCTGTTATTGTTATCTATGAATTTTCTTGGCTAGAGGAGATACAGAAAATTTGAATATACCATATAATGAATTTTTAGGAAAAGTGGGGGCCAACAGAGTGAAACCTTAAACTAATTGCCTTAGCGGTGGTGGGTGAAGCTCCCAGACATACGTTGGCTGATGTGTGTTCATTTGGGCTGGACTGTGAGCCTGATGGCTGTCCACCCGCCTCACCAGTTCATATGGTAAGGTAGCTACCACATCCTGGCATTTACCTGTGCCTTTTCTTTTTTTTTAGTTCTATTTAAATTCTGGGGCAGAAGTGTTGATGTTGAGATATTTATGCCCTTTGATAACTGCTGTTTAAGCTGCTTCTGTGACAGACAAATTCTAATTAAACAGTATAATAAGTTGCAGCAACACGATGGCTCTCAGTGCTTTTCCTGTGGCATGTCGCATCTGAAAAAGCCACATCCTGCAACTTGCAGATACATTTTTAGGAACCGTCCTTGTGAAGTTGCACTGGCTGTGTCTCCGGAGATGTTGGTTAGGTTAACAACCCCCCCGCCCCCCCCCCCTTGTTTTCCTTGGTGGAAACTATTTTTAGGCAGCAAATTAATTGTGGGGAAGTTTAGGTCAACGAGATTTGTATTTCATTGCAAGAAATCTGCCCTTGGCTTAGGAATGTTACAACCGTCAATTCAGTGGCTGAACTGGGATTTGGACCCTGGTCTTTCTGTCACCATATATTCCAGGAAACAAAAGGCAAATGAAGAACAACTCCCAAACAGCAACAATAACAAAAACAAAGCCAAGAAGATTGATATTTGGATGTATGACTCGATTTGGATTTGTGGAATGGAGGGTCATTATCGTGGGATATCTGGTAAACAACGGTAAATGGCCTGAAATGTGGGTGACAAGTGCAGAATGGAGACTTAATTGTGAGAGTCTCCTGTTCGCAGCTTTTTAATATTTTTATACAACATTCTTTGTTTAACCTCATTAAGTAGTATTTTTTATAGATTACAGTCGAAGACGCAATAAGACCAACTGTCTATACCGAGTTTTGCCTTTACACTTGCTCTGTGCCTTAACTTCTCTGACTCTGTGATTGAACCATCACATCTGGATTTGTTGGGAGTCATGGGCCTTCAGGCCAACCTGGGTTTGTTCACACCACAGGAGCTGGGTTCTAAGTGGGTAGAAGCCTCTGAGTCTCAGTGCTTCTTTAGTCACTTTCCATTGGTCGAGGCAAGTCCCAAGGCCATCCCAGGGGGAGGAGCTACAGTAACATGGTGAAGAGGTAAGGAGAGTTATGGCAAGCCATCCACAGCCGGTTAGTTTTTGTTCTGGGATCTTCAAGGAGAAGAAAGGATTAATAGGTTGTGGTGATCTGAGTGTGTGATATGGGTGTGTGTGACCTCTGGTAAGAGGAGAGGCAGGTGGAAACAGTGATGAGTACACTGGAGAAGGAATCAAGACTTAGAAGCAGGGTGGCCTCGGACAAAATACTTAGCCTGCTGGAACCTCAGTTCTTTTTTTTTAATTTAAAATAATAATATAATTTATAGATTTAAGTATTGCTATTCTAATGATTCTTTTTTTTTTTTTAGCTTTTTTATTCAAACATATAATGTAACCCTACCACCCTCTTCCAACCCCTCTCCCCCCCACCCCCCTCAGTGGAACCTCAGTTTTTATCTGAAGGCTCTCAGAACCTTTATGAAGCCTGTTCTGGTTGAGGCACTGGAGCCACAGATGGGGGTAAAAAAAAAAAAAAAGGCGACCCTCGAGAGTTTTCATCGTTGCATGTGTCAGTGATTTGGAAAGTGAGGGATGTTAGTGCCAGCCACTGTGCTCAATAAAGGGTCCTTTGGTAGAGAAGAAACCAGCTTTCAGCCCAGCTTTGAGTCCGGCTCCCAGGCTGTTATTTCACTGAAGGAACTCTGAGCAGCAGCAGATGAACTCTCTGAAGCAGGCGCTTCCCCATGGGAAATCTTCCCTGGGTAGCTCAGCTTTTCAATTGCTTGACCCCTTTGGGCACTGTGGTTGGGTAAAGGCTTCAGGCACATCTATATTCCACTCACTTGTCCTGGTTGATTTTCAACTTTGTTTTCTAGCTGTGAAAAACATATGTACGATGGCAGTAATTGGGAATTTAATAATTTTTTGATGTTTCTTTTGGTGCTTGGGAAATCCACTGAGACCGATATATATTTTTTCAGTGTTTCCCCATTCTGTGCTAAAACTCTGTGCTAAAATCGTACATGAATTTTGTTTTCTCCTTTTCTTTCTTTTCCCTTTTTTCAAGCACAAAGCAGGCCAACTTTGAAGTCAAGTTTCTTTTTTAGAGGGTGCACGTATTGGTTCCTTATTTTCTACTTTTGTTTTTATTGCTAGAGTGTTTTTTATTGCTTTTTCCCAAGTTATTTCAGAAATAAAAAAAGATGTGAGAATAAACCTACCAGAGTCAGAGATTCGAACAATCGCAGCGTTGTCTCCCCATGAGAGTTACTATGTGACTGTGGTGGGTTTCTAGCACTTTTTTACCTGATGTTATTTGATTATTGGGATATGAAAACTTTATCATCTCCATTGCTTGACTCCCCAAAGCTTGAAGGTAACAGAGGAATTGCGAGTACTGTTTTTATCATGAGTTGCAACTCCATCTTCAAGGGAGGCAGTGCAAAGGGATGGGAAGTTTTTGGAGGGAGTGTGAAGACATCTGGATGCCAGGCTTAATTCTCCAGCTAAGGAGGGTTGGCCTTGGAAAACCTCTCTGGACTTGGCTTTCTCCACCTTAAGATGATGCTTCTTACTTAGTTACTGCAAGATGTTTTCATTAAATTAAATTTAATTAATTTTATTTTTTAAAAAGATTTTATTTATTTGTTCGAGAGAGTGAGAGAGAGCATGAGAGGGGAGAAGGTCAGAGGGAGAAGCAGACTCCCCATGGAGCTGGGAACCTGATGCGGGACTTGATTCAGGGACTCTGGGATCATGACCTGAGCTAAAGGCAGTTACTTAACCAACTGAGCCACCCAGGTGCCCTAATTAATTTATTTTTAAAATATTTAATTTATTTATTTGAGAGACAGCAAAGGCGAGAGAGATCACAGAGGGAGAGGGAGAAGCAGACTAGCTGCTGAGCAGGGAGCTCGATGTGGGGCTCTGTCCCAGGACCCTGAGATCATGACCCAAGCTGAAGGCAGATGCTTAACCCATTCAGCCACCCAGGAGCCCCTTTATCATTTTATTTTTAAAAGATTTTATTTAAATTTCTGAGATAAAGAGAGCATGATCAGGGGGAGGAGCAGAGGGAGAGGTAGAGAATCTCAAGTAGACCTCAAGCAGACTTCCCGCTGAGCTGGGAGCCTGATTTGGGTCTCAATCCCAGGACCCTAGGATCATGACCTCAGCTGAAGGCAGATGCTTAACCAACTGAGCCACCCAGCCACCCCAAGATGTTTTCATCTTAGATCCCCAAAGAATCTCTTATCATTTGCTTCATGGACCTTAGGCTAAGAAATATTTAGGGTTCTGTGGGGTCTTATAAATAAATACTACTTGTATAAAGATTTTGAAAAAGTTGGATATAATACATACCTCCTCCCTCCCTGAAGCTCAACTATTCTTCCTTTGATGAAACTATAGGTGTTGGAATCTCAGGCCGGGAACTGCTGAGGGCTTGCCTCTCTCACTTGTGGTTTTTAGTAAGAAAGCAAGACTCTGAAGATGGTTAGAATCTGGTCTTACAGAACCAACAGGAGATTCAGGATGCACAGAGGTGAGAGAGCAGAGGTCAATGTTGTCTTTTAGCCTTGGCAGACTTTAAACTCCAGGCTTCATTTTATGTGGGTCTGGATGTGTTTGTTGGGTACAGTAGCAAGCTGATCTCTCTTTGGGTCCAAAATCTCCACTTGCCCATTGGTGATATAAGTTGTGTCACCCCAACAGGGACATGCTCTGTGAGTTTTGGGGTGGGACAACTCATCTCCACTCCTCAGCATAACTTTTTGCCCAAGTCCAAAACATGAGTGACAAGTGAAGTTAAGAGGTATGGAGCAGGGTGGGGGAGGGATTCAGGCAATTAGTTATGTTTTCTTAGTTGTCTGGAGAGGAAGGAGCACAATTAGCACATCTTCTGGGAGAATTCTGAAAGATGAATGGGGGCAGGACATGCTCTTTGTGATTGGGCCTCACACCCTCCTTATATTATTGACATTTGGAATGTCTTGGCTCGTCCATGGGTTACTATTATGGAAGGAGATCAGAACTTGTGCCCAAAAGAGCAGGAGGCATAATGTCACATGCTCTTGTCCTTATTACTTCTACTACTGTAACCATGCCTATTACTGTTAACCAACATTTATGAAATACTTGCTAGGCGCCTGGAAATGTATATCTACATTTATTATATCACTTATTGAAAACAACACTTTGTAGTTGGTAGCATTATTATCTTCAATGGGCCAATGTGGAAACTGAGGCAACAGGCTTCTTCTGTCTTCCTTGCCCAGCTGGTGAGTTGTTGTAATTTGGAGCGAGCCAGCTAGCCTCTAGAGTCTTTCTCTTAAATATTGTGCTGTGCCATCTCTACAAACACATGCAGCCATCTGGGTCTGACCACCAAGATCACAGGGATTAAAACACTTCCAGTTAGTTCATATTCCTGCCACTAGTCTAAGCCCCTTTCAGGTGGCTTTGATCAGAGTGACAGACGTGGAGGGTCACAAATGCTGTGGAAGCTTGGAGAGTAGACTCTCTGAGGCACCCACTGAGAGTATGTTATTGGAGAATGTTTATTGCAAACTTATTATCCACAGGACCTCCATGTTCCACCCCACCTAATCTCAACCTTAATTTCTTTTTTTTAAACAATTAATTAATTAATATATATATATATAGAGAGAGAGAGCACATAGGTATGAGTGGGGGGTGGGCCGGAGAGGCAGGGAGAAGCAGACTCTCCACCGAGGGCAGAGCCTGATGTGGGACTCGATCCCAGGACCCTGAGATCATGTCCCAAGCCAAAGTCAGACGCTCATCCGCTCATCCGACAGAGCCACCTAGGCACCCCTCTACTTTAATTTCTTAACAATCTCTCCTTGTTCTGTTAACTTCAGTAACGTCAAAAGTCTTGTCTTTCCCTGAGATCATCGTGCTCTTCTGCTGCCTGAGATGATGGCCTCCTTCATTATTCCTCACAGGCTAATGTTTTTTGTCCTTCCAGACTGACCAGATGCCCTGCTGGACATTCTTTTGACATCCTTCTAGGTTCTTCCTGGTTTCCTGGAACTGCTAACTCTCCATCGAAAGTGACACGCACAGGACATTTATCATGGTGAATCAAAATGACTTGTTTCATGGGGCACCTGGGTGGCTCAGTCAGTTAAACATCCGACTCTTGCTTTCAGCTCAGGTCATGGTCTCATGGTGTGGGATCAAGCTCTGTGTTGGGGCTCCATGCTCAGTGCTGCTTCAGATTGTTTCTCCCTCTCTCTGCCCCTCCCCTCGTCCTCTCTTTCAAATAAATAAATAAATACAAAAATCTTCAAAATGATTGTTTCATGTCTGCTTTCCAAACTTCTCTAGAACAAGGGCTGGATACTATTCATCTAGCATCTCTAGGGCCCAGCAGAAGCATCTTTGGTCTATGTCCTATTGCCAGTCTCAAACAAATCTGGCTAATGCTCTCTTCTCTGAGTGAATAGTTAGCTTTCAGTGCTTCTTTATTCAATCGAACCATATGAAATTGCTGTTTTCATAAGTCAAAATTGCTTGAATACCAGCATTTCAAATGTACATTTTCCCCATGTATATATCCCCATGAGCATTTTCATCCTGTTCCTTTTCTGGTTTCCTCTGCTTCTGCTCATACACACCAAGGTTTATCCCACTCATTATAAACACATCTTTTCCTTATTCGGGCATTGCTTTCCCTTAAGTCCTAAACTTTCTGAGAAAGAGGTACACACCCAGTGTTTCCATGTCCACACCACCTGCTTATGCTTCAGAATTTTCTGTCTGACCCCCTCTTCTCTTCTACTCTCCTGAACTTGCATCAGCCAAAAGTTGCTCTTGCTTTTTGACCTTCCTGTAGTTTGAAAACACCCCCTTTACGAAATGCCCACTTTCTGTGACTCTCATGACAAAGAACACTTCTGCCTCCACCTCTCCTTGGCCCCATAGTTGACTCTTTTTCCCATCTCTGACTCTAAATGTTCATCTTCTATATCCTTCCCGTGGATTTCTCTTGGGAAGCTCCTACACTTCTATGGGTTCATCTACCCTTTGGGAACAGATGGCTTGCTCATCTGCATATCCAGCTAGAACATGTGCTTCAGGCTCAGTGTCTTTTCTGGCCTCTGTGCATCAAAAAGACCCAAATAGGAACCATCACCTTTCTTCACAAATCACCTTCTCTCCCTGTTATTTCTCCCTCAGATGTTTTTGCTGGCCTACCTCTGGAGGATTTCTACCATTCTTTCCCCCTTGACTATTAGTTTTGGCATCGTCACTTTGCTCCGCCCCCTGCTGGCACCGTACATGCCCATGTTATTGAAAACAGTCACTGGCCAACTGAACTTCATCATTTTCACATTTCCCCCAGTGACTAGCACTGTGTCCACATTAAATAGGTCTTCAATACATAGATGTTGAGTTAAAAGAAATTAAACTTTTAAATTCCAGGTACAATCTGACAGCATTGTCACAGTTTAGTAACCAGAAGAAAGAGAAGAAAAATTACTCATAAGTCCACACCCCAGTTCACTGTTATGATTACTTTGGCATATTCTCTCCTATTTGGTCTATTTCCCCCATCCTATTTTTACCTATGGTTTACAAAGTTGTCATTGTTACCCCAGAAGCCCATCCAGGGCAGCAGAGTTTCTCAGCAGGGATGCAAAGGGTTACATTGTAACCATAATGTTCTCACCAGTAGTTCAGCTCTCTGCCTTCCTGGCAGGGTGCTACTGCCCTGCTCCCTGCAGTTAGGCGAGGACCTGTGACCAGTTTTGGCCATCATCAATTCATTGTCAATCCCCACAGCACTCTTTCCATGGTTATTCCATCGACCTTGGTCCTTGACTGAGATAAAGACACAAAAGGGTCTCTAAGCAATGCATGATGGACATAGAGTAGGGGTGACTAAAAAGCTTTCTTTTAAGCCATTAAGATTTTGGGTTTCTCTGTTACTATAACATATCTTTGCTCAGTCTGAGATATAGATGGCAACTTCCGGGAGCTTGAGAAAGTCTGAGAGAGTCTCTGGTTTAACACCATCATTTTACAGATAGCAAAACTGAGGCTCAGATGAGGGAAATGCTTTAACTCATAGAGTCAGTATTGGCACTGGACTAGAGCCCAGGTCTGCCATCTCCTCAAACCCTTTTCTCTGTTTACCAGCATTCTGGGTTCTGCATGAGGCCAGCTTTACATGATGCTGCCCTGCTTTTTCTCTCTGCTTTGTGGTAACATTTCTGCTGCAGAGTATGTGGGGACTGTGGGCTGTCCACAGAGTCTGGGTCACCGGTCTGCTCTAATTTTGTACCTTGACAGGTCATTTGAGAGAGACTGGGGGCTGCTTCTGGAGCCCTCTGCAAAATGTCACGGCACAGGTGCCCACATCAAGCACCATGGCAGCTGTAAGAATGCTTCCTTCTCCCGATGATAGCCCCGAGTATTATGCAACAGCATCTCTGTTCGAGTGAAAGTTCAATGATTCTAGTTTGGAATTATCCAACAATGGTGATGAAATTCTCAGATTCAAAGGTATGAGGATAATTAGGACTCTTGTAAATCATTCTGTATCCCTCTCCCCACCCCCACCCCCCAGCCACGAGATTCACACAGATTAATTACTGCCTGCTATAAATAAACGCAGAGAAAAGCAATCTGCTTAGGAGAGGCAGAGGGTAACTCATTTAATACATCACAGCTTTCCGCACACCTGTTCTCCCTTCTCTGTTGCTATGGAAACCACACTTTATAAGAGAAGCTATGCATAATTAGCATGGATGGAGGTCTATATCAATCAGAATAATTTGGAAGAATACTAAAAACCCAAAGGAGCAGGCAAAACTACTTGTCTCAGTAGGAAGGAATCAGATCTCCACTGTGTGGTAAATGAGGAGGCAGTTACAGTAGGAAATCAGCAGAATTAGCAATTCTGGGTCAGCTGAAAAACAGGGAGACAGTTCTACTCCACCAGAGAGAAAGAAAACTTTGTCATCGACTTTGACTTTTTTTTTTTTTTTTCTTTTCATGGCTATTTAGAGCCACACAAAGGAAATACCAAACCAAACAAATAAGCACATAAATTAACTTCAAGGAGGTGGGGCTCAGATGACAGAAGCTTCATCTCTGAGTCAGGGGCTCTGCACATCTGGGAAGCCTCTTCTGCAATGTTAGGCAGTAAGGCTGGGGCTCCAGACCTCAGCTGTGAGAGGAGCAGGTCACCGATGGGGGTTCCTTCAAGGAACAATGAGCAGCTTTCAATCAAGGTATGGGATTTTATGAGTGCTTGGACTCATCAAATTTCTTTTTTAGTGGTGGAAAGGACTTAGGAAATAATGTGGTTTAATGCTCTAGCTTTTGGAGGAAGAATGGGAATCACGGAGAATCGAAACTTGCTTGAGGTTTCAAAGCCAGCTGGTGACCAATGTTGAACGGACCGAGCTCTCAGGATCTCACCGAGCACTGCTTGCTCAGGCCCCTGATCAGACCACCACTGGCTTAGTCATCCTGGTTGGAAATTCCCAGGTCCTTCATTGCCGTGGGGATGAAACGAGCACCTAGTACAAGAAGTTATCCTGACTTTGGCTCTTTGTCTTTGACAATTTCCTTTCCTGTGTTGACATACAAATTCATTCATTCATTCATTCACCATTCATTAGGTAAAATGAGATGATACTAAGTTCTTTTGAGATAACATACCTACAAAGCTGCCTGTGAACTCTGAATTTCCAGAACTCTTACTGGATCACTGTTTCTGTTAATATTCACTCATTTAACATTTATATGTTGAGTACCTACAATGAGCCGACTCTATCCTAGGTTTCTAAGTGCTGGGCCACATTCATAAGAAAGGCATGGAAATCTCTGCCTTCATAGAACTTGCATTCTAGACAAGAGAGACAAGACCTTAATAATGCAAATAAATAAGGTAACTTTGTATAGTGATAAAGTCAGTGAAAAAAAAAGGCAAGGTAAATGGGACAGGATTTTATCCTAATTGCAGTGAGAGGCAAATGATTTAAGCAGGGTACTGGTGATCTGAATCACCAGTACATTTCCTTGGAGGATTTGAGCAGGATTTGAGGTCACCACTCTGGGGGATGCTTGGGCCAGCACAGACCCTTTGGTCTGTGCCTAGAAACTTGTATTGCCTTCAGAGCAGGCCTTAGGGACAATGGTAAAGGGGACATGGCTTGGGTGTGTGACTTTCCCTTTCACCTTTTTTTGGTTGCTCATTCTACGCTTTATCTCTTTGCAATTTGCTAATAATTAAAATAATAAAAATGAGACTAATAACAGCAATAAAAAGGCAATAGAAAACTTTTATAAAATGAATCCTTACCATATGCCTGGCATTCTGCAAATTGCTGTGTGATATTTAGATCATTAAATCCTCAAAATATGGAAACTATCATTAAGTTGATTTTACAGACAAGAAAACTAAGGGTAGAGATTAAGTAGTTTTTCCAGGGTCAAATACTTAATTTGATGGTGGTACTAGGATTTGAAACCAAAATGTGTCCGTTCTCAGAGTCTATGCTGTTAACCTTTATGCTAATTTGATAAATCAGTCATGTCATATGTTAATAGAGAAGGTTTAAATCCTGTAGTTCCCACATCAGAAAGTGGGAAGAAGGAAGCACAAAGACATAGTATCTACTATGGGCAGAGAAGTATGTTAGACATAATAATCTCCTGTAGCCTTCACAACTACCACCTCAGATCCTCTCTGCAATTAATAATACTTGCAACATTATTGCCAGAAAGGTATCATGTAGGTAGCCCAACTTCAGGAAGAAGAAACACAGGTTCAGAGATATTCAGTAACTGGACTGGGGCTGCTAGGATTTGGCCCCAGCTTGCAGTACTCCTAGGAGATCATGGCAGCAGAGGCTTAGCATGGGCTTACCTGGGAATTTGGCTGTGCCACAGTGGTTGTCAAAGATGTCCTCAAGATAGCCTGGCAGAGGGCCTGGAGTGACTTACCCCTTGGGTAGGTTGTCTTTGGTCATTAGTAGCTTTATCTGGGTATTTTTTAAAGGGGTCATGGGGGTGAGAGTATAGTGAGATCTGCAGGCACAACCCCTAATTCCTGCAAGAAGCTTAAGTGTCATGGAGAGTGTGGCTTGCGGGCTCCCTGCCCATAATGGACAGGATGCCCAGGAGCCATGGTGCACAGTTCACATATGGGCTATTGAGGGTGGGGACAGCTCCAGGAAGGGCCCTGAATCTCTGCCTCTATAGGTATCACTTACTTCTGCCTATTTGTAGGTGATGTGTCCTGCTGGAGCCCAAGCTGCCAGAAGGTTCTTCTGATGATATAAGTGCATGGTACAAATAGGGCCTTTATGGTTGGTATGAAAATGTTTAACTGGATGTGAAGTCTACTCACATCATCCCAAGAAATTTCAATATTACATTTGTCAATGAAAGAAAAGGGAGTGATCTTAGATTGCTGAAATGCAATTTCAACTGTAATAACTGTCTTGAATAATCATACGAAATAGTATTGCATTGTTCTCCATCGTTTGTGCAAATTTGTATGAATCCTGTACGAACAAAGATTTTTGTCATCGTTGAACATCAAGAATTTGAGATGAGCATCATTAAATTCCCTTGATAAGGAATTGAACATAGCCCTTTCATGCCTAAAAAATCTTGGAAGTTTATTTATATACATTCATACTTATATATATTCATACATTTATAGCACCTTCCATGAAACTTCATATTTTAATTTTTTTATTTATATAATAAGGCATTGATTTTCCCCCAAGTCTCATATAGATGTACCCCATCCACCAAACTCCTTAGTTTAATTCTAGGGTGCCATATGGCTTTATTTTTCATTTGTGCCATGGTGAGAAACAAACTGGGAGGTATTGTAGGTCAATTTGCTTAAAAGCTTCCTGCTGGAGAAGTTCTGGCTGGATTAATTAGGATGAAGGTACAAGCTGAGAGTCAGGGGCACCAGGTCAACACCAAAGAAAGAGCCGTCAGGAGTCAAAGTCAATTTAGGGTCAGGTAGATGGAGTTCAGGGCTGGGGGAAAGGCACTTGGCAAGCAGAACTCAATTCAGGACTGAACTGGGCAAAGACAAGAACTTGAAGTCTATGGTGAATGAGGATGCTGACCATGGGTTCTTGGCCAGGATGAGTTGAGGAGGATGTCATTCTAACCCTTGGTGCACTTGGCAGAGGTGGAATCTTGTGGAGAAGAAGGAGTGGCCAGATTGGTGGCTGGAGGATGATAGGGGGACTCACTGCCATGGAGGGCCCTAAGCTGAGGCAAGAATTTGTGAGTGCCCTCACACCTGTGGTGGCCAGCAAGGACTAAATACGGTCTGCAAAATGTGAGATTGCCAGAAACCATGAGTAGGAGGGAGCTCCTGTGATGTACCATGAATAAGACAGAGCTGGTCTGGCTCTCAGGGGCTTGAGCCTAGGGATGCTTGGAAGCTTAAATTCTACAGACAGCTGAAAAACTCCATTCAGCACCATTGGTGTGGTGGACTTGAAGATGCATCCCTGGAGATCTGTGACATGGCTGTAAAGGCTAAAGTAGAGCATAGATGGGCAGCTGTGTGTAACAGCAGTGAGCTCTGTCACAACTGGGCTTGTGGAGAAGCCACCCCAGGCCCCTTCACCCCCAGTGCCTGCCTGAGCAGGCCTCTGTCCCAGCTCTGCTCAGTTGCATGGGCAACAGGGTGGCAGGTGTCCCCTCATGGGTGGCCTGCAGCATGACTTAATCATCTGCATCAGTTAGTCTTTGCTGTGTAACAAACCTGAACTTCTTAGCTTAAAACAGTAATTTTTTTTTTTTTTTAAACTCGCCATCCTGTGAGGCTTGTTATTCTGACCCAGACTGGACTTTCCAGGTTTGCAGATTATTCTACGGACAATTGGTGTGTCAACTGGGGCCTGGCTGGTTTTATATGGTCGCATTTACATATCTGGCCATTGGCTGGCTCTTAGCTCAGACAATGGGGGGTGGTTATTGGGTGTGGTGTTTCTCATACTCTAGGAGGCTAGCCTGGGCTTGTTTCATGGTGGCAAGAAGAGCAAGAGAACAAGCTTCTGTGCTTTTCAAGTCTCTGTTTGCACCACATTTGCTTTGTCTCATTTGCCGAAGCAAGTCCCATGGCTAGACCCTCAACCTACATGGGAGGGAAAGCTACTATCCAAAGATTATGTGAACACACTGAATCATTATTTCAAATAATCAACCATGCATCATTTCAATTCATGTTTGCAAAGAAGGGTTGATGTAGGAGGCAGTGCAAGTTCTATTCTGTATCAAGATGGCTCAGAGAAGGAGTCCAAGCAAGTACCAAGTTCAGGCTAATGTCAGCAACTTGTTAAAGTCTTTCCCCAAACTCCCATTTCTCTATGTTTTAACTTCTGATTTGGGGCACTTTGGAGGATCTCCTTCAAATACTAATATTGTCTCTACTTCCTCTGGGCTAGTTTGTCCCTTCTAGGAGGTATTCTTCTAATAATTCTCCTAATTCTTTCTGCTTGTGTCCAGAAGCTAGTCACTTCTCTAAGGAGACCTCATCCCCTACAGAATTAAGACAGTATTGTCTTTTTCTTTTATCATCAATAGAGTATTTGTCAAAAATGATGACGATGTGACCCAGGCTGAAGTAGGGTAAAGAGTTTTCTCTGGAATGTTTATATATACAGGCACTGTGTTGGGTCTGATCATCTTAGTGTTTAAACAGTTTCTTTGGAAAAATGATTATCCCATCCTTGAAGCTGGAATGAGTATTTTGTTATGGATGCCAACTTTAATAGGATTTTTATAGCAACAAAGTATATCTTGAACCCAAGCATTCTTCTTTATTCCAGAATCTCATCAATAGTTATTTTGGTCAAGGTTTAGCACCAAAGATCGATTTTCTGTTTATTCCTTTGGCTTTTATATTGATTGTATATTTAGACTGTTGCACTGAATATTGTTACTTATATATATGTACATGAATAAAATATGTTTAATAAGCATGCATAAAATGTATGAACTTGAAAACTGTTCCCTGGTGGAACATAATAGTCTTGGTTGAAATATCTAAGTGACTTCCAAAAGAAATCATTAGTTCCACTCCAGTGTATTTTTTTCCTACATAGGAGGTCACACTACACAAAACAATGAATCCCAATTTTTTTTTTGTTGTTCTACAATTCTCCCCGAGAATTCTAGTAACTATTATATATGGCATAGAACAAATTAAAAAAAAGTTGGTTTCTAGAGGGATAGACAAGCCTTTTGATTCTATTATGTTATTATAGTAGAAGGCCTTTAAAATGAAGAAATATGGCACTGCTAAAGATTGTAAAAATGCTCCCTCTTATCTACTTCAATCTGTGTCTATGCCCTTCACAAAGTGACTTTGCAACTCCTGTTATCAATAGATAAAGTTAATTTCCCTGCCTCTGAGTCTGGTCTGGCCTTATGATTTGCTTTGCGAGTAGAATTTGGTGGAAGTGAAAGTTGCTGGTTTTGAACTAGGCTGCAAAAGGTCTTGTGCATTCATCTCTCTCTTGGGATTGCATCCTCTACCAGTGTGCTCGTGCCAATCTAGCTAGAGGGTAAGAGATAATGTGGACCAGAACCAAGTCAGTCCAAATATTTCAGACAAGGCCTACAGAGATCAACACAGCTCTCTTTAGCAGGTGATTGCGGATACATGAGTGAGTAGAGTTGAGACCAGCTAAGCTTGGTCAGATCTGCAGAACCACTAATCTAAGCTAGAAACTCATGAGCAATAATAAATACTTGTTTTAAACCACTAAGTGGTATGGTGGTTTGTTATGCAGCAATAACTGAGACAGATAGGATCGTAAGAAAGTGAGCTTCTTGAAGGAAGGGATCATATCTGATTCTTTAGCTGTTATGAGTTGTAGCACATGATAGGTGTTTATTATTGAATGTTTATTAAATTTATAAGTCCTACTTGATTTACTGGGTTGGAGGCCTTTCTGGTGGCACAGTTAGAAGGGTGGTATCACAGACTATGGGATTTCTTTAGGAGAGGAATGTATTTTGTAGCAGGGATATTAATTGTTCCATAATATCTGCTTTAATTCTTCTTCCTTACTTCGAGACCCTTAGATTTTAATTGGATATGTGGCTTCCAGCTTTGATTACATTTTCTGGTCTCTTCTGTAGCTATCAATATGACTACATTATGGTCAGTGGGGTGGAAGTGAAAGGGAGGGAGTATACATTTTCCCTTCCCTCACTCTTGCTGGTTGGGATGCAGATGTGTTAGCTGATACTGGGCAACCATGCTGGAAACATATGCTGAGGGTCCCGCAGCAGCAATATGGATTTGAGTCCCTGATGCCTTTATGAAACTTTCTGTGGTCAATGTTCGTAATTATTCACTCCTCCTTACCTGTAGGAGAATAATTTATTCTTACTCATTGCCATGTGAGTCACAGTACCTCCTTGTATACATCTCCACTCCCTTTTTAGGCCTGAGTGTGTGACTTGCTTTGGTCAATGAGATATGAGCACAGTGAAATATGTCACATCCAATCAGAAGCTTTAAAAGCCAGTGCACAGTTGCCCAATTTTCTTTCTTGCTCTTTCTCTGTGTCACAAGCATGTCCCAAATGGGGATCCAGGCAGCAGAAGACATATGGAGCCAAATAATAACAGCCAATCAACTACTCTGTGAGTCAGAAGTACATCTACATGGCTATAAGATTGTAGAATGGATTTGGAGAAGACTTATCTTTCAACTACTTTTGTATGAGAGAAATTAACATCTGCCTTGAGACACTATTTTGTGTTTTCTGTCCCTCAGGGCTAAATTGAATTGTAAATAATTCTACCTTTTATCTTATTCCTGAATAAGAATGATATGACCAATCATTTAACTGACACAGATTTACTCAGCATGTAAGTTAAGTTTGGTGCTGTGCAAGGCCCTGGAGATACAATGGTGATCAAAAGGAACCCAGTCCCTGTCCTCATGGTGCTAATTGTCTTACCAAGGACCACAGACATAGGACCAGAAAGACAATTAGAGAAAATTTCAGGGAGTATAAAGGAGTATAGTAGGGTTACCTGTTTTAGATTGGGAAGTTAGGGAGTATCTCTTTGTGGAAATGGTATTTTAGTTGACATTCAAAAGAGGAAAAGGAATCAGCTAGGCTAAGAGTTGAGGTAGATGGAGAAATCAGCACTCCAGGCATGATAAACAATGGGTACAAACGTCCTGAGATAGAAAAGAGCTTTGTGTATTTGAAGGATTAAAGAAGTCAGGCTATACGGTGAATGAGCAAGGAGGAAAACAGGCAGACGGGTCTGGAGAATGTGGCAGAGGCCAGATTGCATGGAGCCTTATAGGCCATTCCAAGTATTTTAGTCTTTATTTTTAGAGAGTTGGGGAACTGTTGAACATAGTCTAATATGATTTCTGATCACTTGTTTGGCTGTGCAGAAAGTAAACTGAAGGAGAACATGTCACTCCGGGAGGCCAGTGTGGGGAGTATATATGGATGTATACATTGTTTTACCTTTTATATTGAGATCTCTAATCTACCCAGCATTGATTTTCTCTATAGTTGGGGTCAAGATTTACTTTGTTCCCCAAATAGATATCTATCTACTTGACCCCACACATTTACTGAAAATATCTTTTCCCCACTGCTCTTCTATCACACCTCTGTCATTACCTGTTTCTAGTCTATTTATTGTTGTATGTTTCTAGACTATTTTGTCTCATTGGTCTATTTTCTATCCTTGCACAAATACCACTCTATCTCTGTTATTGTAGCTTTATGATAAATCTTTATATCTAGTGTATAAATTCTCCATCTTTGTTCTTTTTCAAGACTATCTTGGCTATTTTTAGTCCTTTGGTTTTTCATATAAATTTTAGAATCTGTTTGTCAATTTTCACACACACACACACATTTTGGATAAGGATGGTATTAGATCTATAGATCATTTTGGGGGAAGTTGAAATCCTATAATATTGAAACTTCTAATCCACGAGCATGATATATACCTCCATTTCTTTAGGGCTTCTTTAATTTCTCTCAGTAATGTTTGTACTTTTCTGTAAAAGGTCCCACATATATTTCTTTAGATTTATTTCTCTGTATTTAATGTTTTTTGGTTCTATTGAAAACAGTATCTCTTAAAATTTTATTTTTAATTGTTGTTGGCATAAATAAATGCAATTGAATATTGACTTGATCTAGTAATCTTGCCAAATTCATTTAGTTTAAATTCTAAATTTCTAAAATTCTAAAGTTTATAGATAATTTTTCGGGTATACAACCATAGCACTTGTGAACAATGACCATATTATTTCTTCCATCCTAATATTTATGCCTTTTATTTCCTTCTCTTGTATTTTTGAGTTGGTTAAAATCTCCAGTGCAATCTTGAATAGAAATGAAGTAGCAAGAATCCTTGCCTTGTTCCCAACCAGTGGGGAGAGCTCTGTGACCAGCCATGACCCTCTGACTTCATTTTGTTAAGTGCTAAGGAGTATGAAAGGAACAAAGGGAGAGAAAAGGAAGAGGAGAGAGAGAGACAAACGGAGGAACAGGAAAGGAAGAAAAGCCTGGAGACCAGACATGGCAAGCCTCCAGTGCCATAATGGCGGAGGAAGAATAAGACTTTGAAGAAAGAGAAATGAGAATGTTAGGCAAATAGCCTGAAGTCACCTCCGAGGCTACTGGGATTGCTGGCTGGCTCAGAAAGGCGTTTGGATGCTTCCTGATTGGTCAATGCAGTGACCAATTTAATAATACTACTCTGACTTTGCATGCCTGTATGTGGGGCATGTGCACCCCCATGGGTTCTCAGCAGGCCACTCCAACACATCTGCATTATTTACCTGGCCCCCTATGGGGCTTCAGATTTTACCCAGTGATACATCCTCAGCATCCATAGGGCTGTTAAAAACAATCTGGAATGTGTATTCCACAGTGATGCCAGGGAACTGTTTTCACTGGGATGTGAAATTATATTGTATTTGTGTGTGGAATTGGGGACTTGGATTTTTGATGGTTTTTGAGCTTTTGATGAGCTGATTGCCCTTAAAAGGAACAAGTGCACTGAAACACCAATGAGAATAGTTACATGCAGGTGTTGCCCCTGCCTGGGAAGGCTATTCCACCTTCTTCATTCCCACATTTACCTGTTTTCAAATTGTTCACTCAGTCATTACCGTGGAGCACCTAGGCTGTGCAGGTACTGGTACTGGGCTGCCAGTGTTGTGCTAGTAATTGCTTAACAGCTGGCTTTCTGAATATTAGTCCTGACTTTGGGCATTTGCCAGTTTCTATCCTATAAATACTCCCATCATGGCTGATTTCAAGCTATCAACATTTTAATAGTGAACATGGAGTTGGAAAGAGCTACTAGCCAGGTCACATCCTCTGGATGTAAGAGATTTTGCTAAAATTGCCTTTGAGGATTCTTACCTACGACGCATCTTGCTGAAGTTCCCTTGGTTACTCTTCTGTATCCCTGTTGATGCATTTTGTTTCCCAAAGACAACCACTTTAACCTTGAGATGACAAAGAGGTTAAAAAACAATAGTGTACCATAATTCTTTCCAAAGCATGCTTCATTACCAACCCAACACCTCCAGCAAAACACCTGGGAAATTTCCCAGATACAGTTTTCTCTGTTGGGACCAGAAATATGTACTTCCATGTGCTTGTTTCATATCCCTAAATAAGAAAGACTAGGGGTCAGGCCAAGACTAGGAATGGACTATTTCATTTTCACTTCATTTAATATTGACCACCTGCTGTCTGCATAGTTCTTTTGTGGGAAATGCTGATACGGTGTTGAGAAAGCCATGAGTTGCAGTCTGTCTGGAGAGATAAGACTCGTGCGTGTGGCCCAGGTAATTAACAATGTAAGACAGTGTAAATCAGATGGCAAAATGAGTGATTTCAGGCACTGGACATTCCCTGAGGTCATGGAGCAGGTTGACTGGGGAGGTGCAATATGGGTGGCAGACCTCATGGATGAGGTAGACAGATTTCTTGGATATTGGGTTCTACCCTGCTCTTACCCTCTCTACCTCATCCTTGTACCAGTGGGAAAGAGCACCCTGCCAAAGAGTGAGGGACATCAGGAGGGGCAGAGAAGGCATGCTGAGAAATGGAGAATTATGTGGGCATTAAGAGAGGAGGGGCCCACATATTGGAGTCATTTTTAGCTCCAAACTTAGGACTGTGGATTTGAACCTATGGTTATGAATGGTTATGACCTTAGGGATTTTAGAGGACAGCCACAATGTTGGAACCTTATGCTTTAGTAAGATTATTTATGTGACACTTTAATGACTGGATTTGACCAGGCAGAGAGAGAGGAGCATGGAGATCCAGGCACCCCAGGTGGGGGTGAAGGTGGCCTGAGCAGTGTGGTGGCCATCGATGGACAGACAGGGAGGGATGGACTGCACCAAGGAAGGTGCAAAAGGGACCTGGGATTGATGTCAGGGCTGAAGAAGATGGAAGAGCTCATTTTGCTTTCTTTTTATGTGTGGAAATGGGAAGGTTGGTACTGCCACTTGGAGAAATAGGCCAGATAGAATGGTTCCAGTCTGACTAGGATGTGGGTCGATGCCTTCAATTTGGAGCCTCTTGTTTGTGTGCCGAGAACTGACCACCGTCAGAGGATCAGTTCAGTGGGTGGGTTGGCAGTAGAGGGTTATGATAAAGAGAGATGCATAGCAACTTACTTTTTTATATTAAATTGTGTGTTTTGGAAGTAAATTTCTATAGAACATATACACACTAACATACTATCAGCTGTGGTGGGAAGAGTGGGATTTATGTGACCATTAGGCAAAGCCATGAGATCAAACCATCCCAAGCTTTCTACTAATAAGGTACAATCACCTGGTTTATAACTTATCTCAAATGCTTTCCTGAGACATGAGCATATGTAAAAATGTCAAATACTGCACACAATGGATGGATTGAGGAGGGGGCAGAAAGCCAGAGCCACATCTTTCTGTCTTTTCTATGGGCTCTGTGCTTTGTACAGGCATCTAAATGCTTTGTTAATCTAACTGGTTTGGGATGTTTTGAGATTGTGGGCAGTTTCCTCTTCTGACAGCCAAAATGGACTCTGTAATTATCTCCTTTGAGAGTCAAGACCAAGTTTGCTCAACATTAAGCCCTACATTACCTTTAAAAAAAATGTGGGACTGGAGGGAGCTGGCTGACAGTGATCAGCACAGTCACCTGAATGGACACCACCTCCCTTGTTTGTTACTAGAATCTAATTGCTAAGTGACAGTATGCAATCAAAAAGGACCAGGACAGCAATTATTTGCAAACTTTTGCCCATTTCTAATTATGTGCCAGACACAGTGCTGAATACTTTCTATGCATTCTCTTGCTTAATCTTCACCAAAACCACCACTGCACACAGTGCAGCACATCAGCAATGAAAGAAGGCAAGTTTTCAAGTGGAGAGTCTGTTTGCAGGAACAGGTCTGCATGGTGGAGAGGACTAGCTGGCCTCCGGCCCCCAACTTCGCCTCCCGGAGAATCCATTTTATCGGATGTAAAATGAGGATAATAGTAATCATCCCTATGTTCTGTTATTTTTTTTTAAAAGTTTTATTTATTTATTTGACAGACAAAGATCACAAGTAGGCAGAGAGGCAGGCAGAGAGAGAGGAGGAAGCAGGTTCCCTGCTGAGCAGAGAGCCTGATGCGGGACTTGATCCCAGGACCCTGAGATCATGACCTGAGCATACGGCAGAGAATTAACCCACTGAGCCACCCAGGCGCCCATCCTATGTTCTGTTATTTATTGCTGCATGACAATCTGCTCACAGCCTAATGTCCTAAAAGGCAAATGCTTGTTTGTTGTATGTGAATCTGCAGTTTGGGCAGGACCAAGTGGGGACAACTTGTGTGCGTTCCGGGAGGCCCGAGACCCGTTGGAATGGCTTAAAGGGTGGCGACCAGCTGGGCATCCCTCTCTGCACCAAGTCTCAGGGCCTCTCTTTGTGGTCTCCCCATGTGCTCTCTCCATTGTGCAGCTCACACTTCCAAGGGCGAGTGTTCTAGGTGACAGAGAGTGGAGGCTGCTGGCTATTAAGTCCCAGCCCTTGAAGCTGGCACAGCAGTACTTCTGCTGTCTTCTATTGGTCAAAGCACTTCTAGATTTAGGGGAAGGAGACCCCATCTGTCAGTGAAACAGGCCTCTTTAAGCACTGGTTCATGGAATTGTTGGAGAGTAAATAAGATAATGAACATGAAGGAAGGTCTGAGCATACCACCTGGAGCATCAGCCCAATAAATGGGAGCTGTTGTCTCTATTAGAGGTAGTGTCAGCATTATCAGAGGGAGATTAGGGATTGGACAAAGGTGAATTTATAGAGACAGTAGGGGCTGTGTTTTTGTGGCTGTGGGGTGGTGGGGCAGCTGTGAGCGGGAGGTAAGGAGTGAGTGGGTGATGACTCAGGAAGGCAACACACGGGCTTGAGAAGTTCAACTGCAGAAAGACAGACAGAAATTGGGTTAGCTGTGGGTGGGCAGGGGAGAAGGGCAGCAAGGCCATCCAGAGGATTGTTCTCCCAGGGGTATGGCTCAGGTGTGGGGTGGCACGGAGTGGGGAGACATGCATGTGTGAAGGACAAGGGGATGGAGAAAAAGGTGTTTGGAGGAGGAAGAGGGGGTGAGGCAGAGAGGCCGAGAGAAAATGTGTGGGTGGGTGTGTAATTTTAAAGGCCAAATTTATTCTAGGCAAGCTATTTATTTAAGATTTGCATGCAAATGAAAACAACCAGGATATAAGCTCCTTAGAGGAGGACATTTGAGGGGGAGAAGGGTTTAGAGTCCTCATTTCAAGCTGGAAAGCACGCAGCCTTTCCTGCCAGGCAAAGGGCAAAGCTTAAACTGGGAGGGGGTCTAGACGTGTGGAGAGGGAAGGGCTATGTTTTCGATATCAGCGGTTGGGGATGTCAGCTGTACACTTCAGAGCGGAGGGTGATGCACAGCCAGGGTACTATGAAGCCAAGGCTGCATCAAGAGTAGTTCTGGAGGTCCTGAGAACAAAAATGTTTATGGTTCTTCTCTTAACCTCATGGAGTTCATTAAAAAACAAAATTAAATTATGAAATCGTGTTAAGAAGTCAAGCAAGGCCTGATTTTTCCCATGATGCTTTGACGCTTCTCTTGATATAGAAACTGTGAATGTTTTCAGAAATTGCATGTTGGTGCCCTTGCTTTTTGGGGACTTGCATCTGGGCTTGGCCTGGAGCGTAGCTGGCCTGGAGAGTAGCCTAGAAGTGTGTGTAAGGCCAGCTGTCTCCCAAAGCTAGCCCTGGTGGAAGCCACTGGCCTTGAGATTCCTCCTCTGCAGACAGTTTTTTTGGGTGAGGATTTCCCCCAAGTCCCCAGCTCCCTTGGTCAGACCTGGGTCTTGTCCTGCTGCCTGCTGACCTGTTTGAATTACCCAAGGATTGGTCTCTGGGCAATTCCCCTTGTTTCTGACCTGGGCTCCATCAAGGTTCAGAAGTTTTTGTTTGTTTGTTTGCTTGTTTACGATTTTATCTATTTATTTGACAGAGAGAGACACAGAAAGAGACGGAACACAAGCAGGGGGAGTGGGAGGAGGAGAAGCAGGCTTCCTGCTGAGCAGGGAGTCCAAAGCAGGGCTCTATCCTAGGACCTTGGGATCATGACCAGAGCAGAAGGCAGGCATTTAAAGAATGAGCCACCCGGGCACCCCTTGGGTTTGAAAGTTTTTGATTGGCTTGTCCTGTGCTACATCTTCAGAGCCTAGCCTCGTGGCTGGCCCATGACACTTGCTCGTGTTGTATGGATGTAAGAACGCAGGGGGCATGGTATGGGAGACAGGTGCGCGGAGAGCCAACCTTGGGCATTTCACAAATTTGTGAATGGCTCTATGGGGCAACACTGAAGGAGTTCACATAATTGATGGCTCATTCCTTAAAAGATGATTTCCATGTCCCAAGGATGAAACATAGGGGAAAGGGGGGTTAGTTCTGCAGATCCTGGGTAGGTGGTTCCCCACCCTCCACCCCAAAGACTGACAAGTTTATATCTCTGTTTGAAATGCAGAGTGAAACTGTGTACGGCCCTTTAAAGAAGTAGAATGCATTTCCTTCCGCACAAGCCATATGGGACTTTGGCGTGGGTGTTCGTGGTGCCAAAATAAACCCATGGATTCGCAGCCATGAGCAACGAGGCTGGAGTGGAGTCTCTCTTTCACCTTAGAAAACCTGAACTTCTTTTAAACAATATAAAAACTGGTATAGGCCTATTACAAAAAATTGGGAAAATACAAAAAGGCACAGTCTTGTTGAGTGAAATTTGCAGAGCCTCAGTGGGGTGCTGGTTGATGGCTACAGGGATGACCCTGGACATGGTGAGAGACTGGAACCTCAAGGACACTTCTGGGGCAGCCCTGAGCATGGGGCTGTCTTCTTGAGGCTTCCCTGTGGGGCTTGAGGCAGAGTCCGTGCTGCCGGCCTGTCCCTGTAACTCTACATTATAGTATCCAAGTTCCTCTGATCCCCCCAAAGGACTTGGTCTCTCCTTACGGGCTGAAAGGCTAACTTTTGTTCTGCAAAGATCATCAATTTTCTCCAACACCAGCAGCTTCTGGAGGGCATGCAGGGACCACAGGGGAGGACAGGGATGTCATAATGAACCACAAAGGCCAATACTGCTCATTCTTTTCTTCAAGTTCTTAGGCGGGGCTCCACACTTGGCCCTGTGCTGGGGATGCCATAGTGAGTGAATGAGTGTGATGTCTGTCCCCAAGGATGGCTTAGTTTATGACAGCTTAGTTTATGCATATGCTCTTGCTTGACTGTGGCCATGTGGGCTTATGGCCATAGGACCCCAGGAAGGGCCGCAACCCCCCTTCTAGTCCTGCCCAGCTCGATCCTTTGGGGAGGAGTCCTTTTCACCCTCACTAATCCACTCCAGAATCACTAGAGGTTTTCTCGGTTGTCCTCTATGCTTTGCCCCTTAATGTAGGTGCTCCTCTGGGGTTTCAAGGGAGCTGCTGCACAGAATCTTTGCAGAGGCAGGTAATGGAGTCTAGCTGTCCTTCTCCTCCTAGTGATGAAGGAGGTGGGTGATGGAGACTAGCAACCTGGGCCTGCCCAACTCTGTCCCCCAGCCCCCCACCCCGACTCCAGGACCTTGTATCTGCCCGGTGATTGTCTCTCCACCACCAATCTCAGGCAATCAGTGTCCTTATTGTACCTCCTCATCCCCTCTCACAAAGTTTGAATCCAGAAGCATCCAGAGAATGCACAAAAGGGTTGGCAACAGCCTGAGCTAGTACCCTAACCACAGGATTTACATTACAAGAAAGATCGAAGCCTGAATCAGGAACTGACACCAATCCCAGCTTTTCAGACTGTGGTTCGGAGAGGATTTGGGGACAATCGTTTGTTTGTAGGAAAACCCTGGATGTAAAATGGGGAGGCCCGCAGGATAAGTATTGCTTTCAACATACAAATTGCCTCAGAAATTCAGTTCAAAGGAGGCATTTCAAGAATCTCCTGAGCTCCTTGCCTCCTTCACAGCACACAGTGTAGCCAGAGCTGTGATCCACGCAAAGCTCAACTAAGATTTCCTTAAGTAAGTCTCTAAGATTCTGCTTCACCCACACAAACCATTAAAATATGTAGAAGCTCTACCATTCTGGGACGTAAATCTTACTTTGCTCATTGTCTCATACCTAGAACTAATGAAAAACTTTTCTTTCCATTTATGTTTTCAAAAGAGTTTTGAGAAATACAACTCCTGGGTTACTCACTATAGAGTGCTGCGTGGTAGCGCTCTGATTGCTGGAGAAGTAAAGGGCATTTGCAGTGAATCACAGGTCCTTCCTGTTCAGAACAGCTGTGACTTCAAATGTTCTGTCCCAACAGTCAAACCCAGAGGTTTTGAATCTTGGTTTTGAAAATATAGCTTCGTGGCTGGGAGGCAGTTAGTTTTTTGTAGGGACAAGGACTTCATTCCGGTTTCAGGCTCCCCAGGGGAAATTAGAGGCACTACCACTTCCATTCCAGAAATTGCTGTGAGATTTCATGCAGGGAAAGTGAGACTTGCTCTTTCCATTTATTATTTTTTCCTCTATAGTTACTGCATTTTTTTCTGAAGGACAGGGGCTTTGGTGAGGCTGTGCTGCTGTAACGGTTCCATTCAGACGCTGACTTAAGAAATGCAATAAGACTCATGGACTAGCCGGGTGCGAATCAGATTTCTTTGGGAGGGAAGCTTCCTCTCCCTGTCAGTATGTCAGCTCTTACTTAAATGTGGGTTCTCTCATTGTGGTGGTGGCTGCTACTGGCATTGGGGCTGACCTCAGTCAATCAGTAGATCCATTCCTGTAGTCTATGCTGTGTTCCACTTCGGATGCCATTTTGGAAATTCTGTGAGTCTCTCAGGCCTTTGACTATTCCCCACATCTTGTTTTGTTTTTCCTTTGCAAATTGATTATATGTATTTTTACAATGAAAGTCTAAGAAAGATAGTGTAATTTTTTTCAAAAAATAAAGAAATAAAAATAATAATGCAATTATTGTTACCAAATATTATCATCATTTTTACATATGTCCTTCTAGTCATTTTCATATGTGTGCCTTTTTGTTAGCTTTCTAACACAGTTATATTCCTTATGACAAATGCAATTTCCATTTTAACCTTTTTACTAAACATTATAATATAATTAGCAATTAATATTTGTTATCAACTATCCTTGATTACTAGTCATTTCTTTTTTTTTTTTTTAAAGATTTTATTTATTTTTTTGTCACAGAGAGAGGGAGAGAGAGCGAACAAGCACAGGCAGACAGAGTGGCAGGCAGAGGCAGAGGGAGAAGCAGGCTCCCTGCCGAGCAAGGAGCCCGATGTGGGACTCGATCCCAGGACGCTGAGATCATGACCTGAGCCAAAGGCAGCTGCTCAACCAACTGAGCCACCCAGGCGTCCCTACTAGTCATTTCTTACTTTAAGTCTTCCTCTACCTACAGTCATTCACATTGCTTCCATTATTATAAAGAACCTGTCGTGAACGTCTTTGTGCCTACCATCTTATGACATTTAGGATAGTTTTTAAAAGGAGATATTCATAGAGCTCAAAATTTGATATTCTATGGGTTAGAGGTGATTTATTGGTGCTTTAAACATTTTTTAAAGAAGTCCATGGTTAACAATTTGTAATTCCTGCTTAAAAAGCTTTTTTTTTTTTTTTAATAATTCCTGCTTAAAAAGCACTAATAATCACAGTGACATAGAACTCCATGACTGAATATGTAAAGGCCTTTATTATTCTTTCATTCTTGTGCTGGAAAAATTCCTTCTGAGGAGAGCCCTTTCTTGGCCAGGTGGCTCTTGCCCTTGGAATCTCCAAGCCCTCCTGCACGTACGTCAATTGACGTCAATGCACAGGATTCTGTCTAAACAGACAGCTTTGTTCTCCATCTATTTGGCACAGAATGTAATCACAAATTCTGCAGCCCAGCTCCTGTCAGAGGTCTGGTGTGGAGAATACCTTCAGAGAATTGCTTGGAGTGTATTGTGATGGACTGAATGTTTGTGTCCCTCCAAAATTCATAAACTGAATGCCTAGGTTGTGATGTAATGATATTTGGAGGTGGGGCCTTTGGGTGGTTATTACAATTAGATGAGGTTATGGGAGTGGAGTCCCTAAGATGGCTTTACTGCCCATAGGAGAAGAGAAAGAGAAGCCAGACCCCTTCCTCTCTGCCATGTGGGAACACAGTGAGGAGGCAACCATCTATTAGCCAGGAAGAGGGAAGAGGGCCCTCTCCAAGAACCAAATGTGTCAGTGCCTTGCTCTCAGACTTTCCAGTTTCAAGAACTGTGAGAAATAAATGTTTATTTGTTAAGCCACCCGGTCTTGGTATTTTGCTAGAACAGCTTGAGCTGACTATGGCAGATACAGGCCTTCCACTCCTTTAGGCCTCCATTTTATCCTTGGATCTAGCTGGACCAGACCTACCAGAGCTTAGACCAACTTATTTTTGGCCCTTTAGAATGACTTTTTGTGAATTGGGTTTGGAATATTGCTCTCAGCATCCTTGGGGAGGGGATGCTCTAGAAACTGGCAAGAGAGGAGTATGCTCTCTGGAGCTCTCTGTACCACCTCACACAGAGCTCTTCATGGGGTTTCTTCTAGGTCTCAGTCCCAGGAGAAGCTTCACTTCTTCTCAGGCACCATCTTGACAGTGCTGCTTAATTAGCCAGAGCTCTTCCCAAAGCCCAACTATCAGTTCTTCCTCAGCAGTAGTATAAAATCTCTGCAGTCTGGATCACCCAGCTGGCAGTTCAAACACATGGTTAGGTGCTCCAAACATTTACTTTTTCATTTTCAATATACCTATGGAGAATTTTACTATTAAGAAATCTAGGGAAAAAGCTATTTTAATTTCATGCAGGTGTATATTTTGTGTTTGGTCTAGTATTGCTTTTGTTAAATTGCTTACATGGGGATGGAGACCTCTAAAGGCCTTAATCTGCCTTGACCTTGTGGCCACTCTTTTGGACTCACCTTAGCTCTGCCTTTATATTGTCTCTATTTTGCCACACATTGTTTATTCATATAGTTTGATTTGCTGAACATAAACAATTGTGTAAGCTCTGTCCAGTCATTTTGGGAATTAGATGGGATATAAACATATCTCATGAAGAAAAATATAATTTATTGGTTCAAAAATGTGAATGTGTTTGAGGCTGTTAAAACATGCTGCCAAATGAACTTTGCTTTCCATCATTACTTCCCAGGATTGTCATCTACTTTTTTCCTGGACTTTAGACTGGGACTAATGTGAAAAGCCACTGAATACCAGTGAGCTGGTACTTGTGGGTCTTAGCAAACTCTTAGCAATGAAGTGAGTGAGCTAGTGTTCACTTGACTGGAAGGTACAATGAACACAAGACCAATTTTTTTTAAATAATCCAACTTCTTTTCCCTTCTGGGCAAGTTGGAAGCCAACCCTGAAACAGTATGAAGGACACTTCTTAGGATCTTGGGATCCAAACCTGTAGAAGGGAAGGGAAGGAGAAAGGACCAGGCAGAGAGAGAAGCTGTGCTGTGAGGCAGTCTTGATGGAGTCCTCAGGATGGAGCTCTGAAGCTAGGCTGGTCCTTCAGAGTTGTCCCAAATTGGGGTGAAAATGCCCCAGAGGATCAGCCAGTGGAACTAGCTGCTCACAGAAGCAGGTGAGACCTTGGGCAAGGCAATGGCCACAGGCTGCTGATAGCTGAGGGCAGTCTGCCAAGAGCAGTCCAAGCAGGTGGGGGAATGCATTAGTTGGTCCTGCAGGAGGGTCTGGACAGGGTATCACAGTGTTCAGCACTTTCTCTTTGGCAATGGAAGCCTTCCATCATCATCTGGTTTGGGATATTCCTAGGCCTGTGGGTGTTTCTTCACAAATGAATTTAGCCTGTGTTTGTATTTTCTCTGTTGTCAGCGCTTGGTACCACTGCCATCTGTGATTTAGGAAATCTGTATCGTGGTTAGCCTTCTAATATTATAATTACCTTTCCAGAATAATAACCCCATCCAGGTGTTTTGTAACACAAAACAGCAAGGGAAATTAATTTCAATTAGAAGGGAAAAAATACAAGCTGAAGTGAAGTTGTGAAAAGAAAATGCCCTAACATACTTTTCTTTTAGTGTATTTCATCTTAAACCCCTGCAATGTGACTGAACCATTGGTAGTGGAGCCCTTTAAAGACCCACATTTAAAAAATACATGATTATGGAATTTGGAGCTGTTCTAGCTGCCTAACACAAATCTGGATATAAAAGAGGTGGAGAGAGAGAGAGAGAGAAAGAAAGAGAGGGAGAGGGCAAGAGCCTTAAAGGAGATAATAGAGACACAAAGGAATATTCTTCTTTTGTGTTTTCACACCTAACTTTTCTCGTGGCATGAGAACATTGGCCTTGTAAAAATGAGTTCAAGTTAGTTTCTGGCATTTTGAAAGGATATGGAGGAAATTGAAGGTAAATGGGGACTCCTGAGCTTTTATTGGAGAAGAAAATATAAGGGGTTTTCTTGTCCTCTCCCTGTCCTTTGGATCTTGGATCTTATTTTCTCTGGCTGGCTTGGCACAGATTAAGATGAGGTGGCTTACCCTTGGCTGCGGGGAGCCCTTCTCTTGGGGAGATGGTGAAACTGGCAGGCAGCAAGACAGAGATAAGCTCATGAAGAAAAAGGGAGCAGGGAAGAAGGATTTTCTCAGGTTTCTCAGACAAGACCCACGTCACCAAGCAGCAGCTGCTCCTGGGGCTCCTGGAAAGGGCAGTGAGGCGTGGGTAGCATATGAGGGCTTTGGCACCTGCTTCGTATTCCAGACAAGTTGACCTATTTGTACCTGGAGGGCTCAGGAAAGCTCAGCACGGCTGAGGCCTGTTGGAGATGTTCTTCTAAACAGTTAAGTCTCTGGGAGGCTTGTCACACTATCTCCAAAACAATTACACAGCCTTCTTTTCCTGAGAGAATTTTTCTCACTTTCTGGTTTTGGTCTGCAACAGGAAACGGAAAACTGTTTCTCAGATTGATTCTTCTGGATCTACCCCAAATGTTCCATCATAATATTAGTTCACCTGTCACAAGGGGTGAGCTGACACGGGGAAAGTGGCAGGAAGGGTACAAGGAGCTTGGCGTCTCTAGCCCTCCATTGTTAACACTGACAGCTGCAGAGTGGTCTGTCTGGAAGAACACACATGTGTAAGTCATGCAGGGGAAGAGCCCCATTAGCTGAAAATTTTCTGGCTGACTTGAGCTTCCTCATGCTTTTGAAGGGGGCAGAAAGCCCAGTTTTGTGTCTTAGAACATCCTACATTTTTGATTCTTGCTATTATTACTTTAGCAGTTTAAGATGATAGATTTGCCTTTTTGGAGCTCTTTACATTCCTACACACCAATCTGTGTAACAGGGGCACTGGGTACATTTAGTGCTATTAGCGCACTTTAGGTATTTTCTGGGGAGAAAGGGCATAGGAAACCTTTGGACTGCGTTTACACCACCTGTAATTTTTGTGACTCCTTTCTGCCTTTCTCATAGGCATGTGAGAAAGGATGAAGTTTATTTTTCTAGTTACTCAGCATATCCATCATTGTCAGTCAGGATTTAATCAAATTTAAAGATTTACACTTCTAGGTGCTTGTTTCAACTTTTTAAAAAATGAACTAAGTGATCAGTTAAACCAGCCTTATCTTAAAATCTAGATTAATACTTCCTTTCATGCATCACCTTGCATTTTCGTCTTAATTCACTTATTTAAAAAATATTTTTGAACATTTATTATTTACTGGGACCTGTATATATGCCCTGAACTTGTCATATTCTTGAGACTTCAGACTCCCTGGCATCCAGTAGACTTAGAACCTCTACAGCTGCTAGTTATAAATTCCTCAGGAACAGGTTTTTGAATAACAATGGTCTCCTTGCTCAGTTGGGAATTCTCTAGCATTTTCCTAGACCAATCTCAGGTGACACAAGAGAGGACCTGTCCTTAGAATGTGTCATCTCACTTCTGGTGATGATGTGGTTATTTCGTCAAGATCAAAGACATTTCTTCTATCAGCAACATTTTAGCTGTCACTTGCTTTACAGTTCCACATCCATTCCTCATGATGAATGGTCTCTGAAAGAGGACAAACTGAGTTGATCTGACTGACTAACTTTATAGGTAAGCAAACAGCAGCACAGAGAGGTTAAGAATCCTGCTGAAGATCACTAGAGTGGGGAATGAAGACCTCTGATCTCCCACCCTTGTGTGTGCGGTAGCTCACATTCTTCTTCCTCAGAATTAATTTCATAAAAACTTCTAGGAAAGATAACTTACAAGAGTTTTTCTACTTTATTATTTTACCCTTTTGTTTTTTAAAATATTTTATTATTTATTTATTTGACAGAGAGAGAGACACACACACACAGCAAGAGAGGGAACACAAGCAGGGAAAGTACGAGAGGGAGAAGCAGACTTCCCGCTGAGCAGGGAGCCTGATGTGGGGCTGGATGCCAGGACTCTGGGATCATGACTAGAGCCGAAGGCAGACGCCTAATGACTGAGCCAGCCAGGTGCCCCTTATTAGTTATTCTTACTTGGCCATTTTCTCCCTTCTTTTATCTTCTTGAGTTGTTCTACCTTTGGTTGCAAATGAAGCTCATAAATTTGGAATCTTCCTTCACTTCTAATATACACATTTAAGAATCTAAAACTCTCATTTACAGACTACGTTAGCCAACTTCTGTAACAGTATTTTGACATGCAGGATTTTGTCATCATTTTTTCTAAGGATTTTATTATGTACATTATGATTTGTCCTTTGACCCTTAATATACTTAAAAGTTTGTTTTAAAAATCCAAATATATGGGTTATTTGAGGTTATCTTTGTGCCATTGATTTCTAATTTAATTACATTGTAGTCAGAGATCATGTCCTCTATGCTTTTCATTCTCTGGGATTTATAGCAGACTGCTTTACAACATTTTATATGATCTATTTTTATAAATATTTCATGCTTAAAAAGAATATGTATTCTCTAATTGTTGGAAATGGCATTTTATATAGAGTCATTAGATCAAGTATTTTAATTGTGTTCTATATCTTCACTAATTTTTTATTTGCTTAATTTGATACTGAGACATGCATATTAAAACTCCTATTATGACTATGGATTTGTTAATTTTTCTTTGCAATTCTGTAAATGTGTGCTTCATCTGTTTGGAAGCTGTGTGGTTAGCAAAAAATACAGAGTTTAGACACTGGCGTCAGACTGCCTGGGTTTGAATCATGGCTATGCCATTTACTGGCACTGTATCTTGGGAAAGTGATTTATTTCCTCTAATTCAGTATTCTTATCTGTAAAATGGGCTAGATCACTGTGAAGATTAAGTAAATTAATGTTTGTAAAAAGTACCGAGAATAGTGTCTGACACATAGTAAGGGCTTCACAAGTATGAGTTATTATTCTTACTGGTAAATTGCTCCTTTTATCCTTATATATGGATGGTATATCTCTATCTACATGGATATATCTCTATATCTGTATTTTTTGTTTAGTCTCCCTTTTATGATATTCATGTTGCTACACCAGCCTTCCCCCACCCTTAGTTGGATATGCCCAGAATATCTTTTTCCATCCATGTGCTGCTAACATTTATACGTCATTATGTTTCAGGTGAATCATTGATAAATAGCATATGGCTAGATCTATAAATATTCAACACAAGAACTTCTGTTTTTCTTTAAACTAATACATTAGGTCCAATTAATTCATACAATTATGAATGGATTTGAGTTATATCTACCACCTTATTTAATGTTGCCTATTTACCATACTTTTTCTCTGCCTTTTTTCCTTTCCTACTTTCTCTTAGGTTAATAAAATATTCTTTATTGTCCTTTTTCAGCTTCAGCTGTGTTTGAAATTTATTCACTCTATTTCTATTCTTTTATTGGTTAGATTTTAATTTTTAAGATGCATGGTTAATTAAAGTAACAACTGCAACAACAACTTTATCCTGAATAATTCAAGATCTTTAGAAGATTTTAATTCTGATCTTTCTGGTTCTCATACCTATGTTTCTTTTTTTATAGTATTTTAGTTCTACCTATCTTGGATCTAACAAAATAAGTCATTATTGTTGTTATTAATTTGACTTTTCATTCAGTGCTTATATAATAGCTTTTCCCATGTGTTTGCCAGTTTCCTTGCTTACCCTTGCTTTTTACATGCTAATCCTGACTTAGGGTTCATTCTTTCTTTTCTTGCATTATTTACTTTAATATATATTTCTGTCATGACAGGTGAATTTTCACTTCCTTGGCTTTTGTCTGATAATGACTATTTCCCCCTTTTCCTTGAGTCATGTATTAGCTGCATATAGAACTCTGGGATGATATTTATTTTCCCTTAGTCCTTTAAAGATATTGGTCTTTTGTGTTCTGTCATCTGTTGTCACTGGTGAGAAGTTAGCTGTCAATTTCATTGCTAATGTTATAGATAATCTATTTTTCCTCAAGTTCCTTTTATGGTGTTTCTTTTTGACTTTGGTGTTCTGAAGTTTCACTAAAAGGGCCTAGAGGTAAGGTTTAATAATGTACACTTTTTAGAGCTCATGATCCTTTAACTGAAGATTCATGTCTTTCATTAATTCTGGAAGAATCTCATCCATTATTTCTTGAAATACTACTTTTCTCTTTTTTAGTTTGCCATTTTCTACTCGTCTCATTAATTTCATCTCTCTTCTCTAATTATATTTTCAGGCATGTTCAATGTTTTGTTGATCTTGTACAGTGAAATTTTAATTCACTGTATAATTTTAATTTTAATTTTAATTCAGCCAACTCTTTTTCACATTTTTCTGTTATTTTCCATATGGGCTTATTTCTCTTATGTTTTTAATAATTTTAAACATAATCAATAATCTAGGAGCCTTCTAACTTTGTTCTTTTTTTCACAAGTTCTATTATGCCCATTTTTGGTATATACAGGGTTACTGTCACAGTGAGTAATGAGTGCGGTTTGTAATTTTGAATTGTGAGCTCATCTTCAGCAGAGATTTTTTTTTTCCCTTACTTTTTCTTTCTTTTTTCATGTGGGAAATCCATATGTGCTGGATTGTGAGAGTTACTACTGGACGGGTTTTCATTTGTTTGAGCTAGTTTTCTCTTTTATGAAGATGATAGCTTTTCCACGATTGTTGTTGGGGAGCAATTTCTGTTTTTCTCTATACCTTCTTTGGAACCAAAGTCGTATCTGCCATTCCAATGGAACTATTAACATATGTGATCTATAGCACTTGTGTTCATTCTTCTAGAGTGAACCTTCTTCTAGAGTGTCATGATACTGACACATGGCTTTATTTTGCCCCTTTGTTTTTAGTTGCAAGGAATTTCTCCTTTCTTTTTTTTTTTTTTAAGATTTTATTTATTTATTTGACAGATGGAGATCACAAGTAGGCAGAGAAGCAGGCAGAAAGAGAAGAGGAAGCAGGCTCCCTGCTGAGCAGAGAGCCCGATTTGGGGCTAGATCCCAGGACCCCGGGATCAGATCATGACCTGAGCTGAAGGCAGAGGCTGTAAATCCACTGAGCCACCCAGGTGCCCCTTCTCCTTTCTTTTAATCTAAGCAATGTATTTAATTTTTTTTCTTGCTCTATTGTTTCTGTGTGGTTGTATTGATTGGAGGTAGGAGAAGGGCTGCATTAGCCCAATCTACCATGTTTCCAGAATCCAAACTCCTGAAATTTATTTTTTAGTATGGAAACATTAAAAAAAAGAAATAGTAAAAAATTAGAGAAGAAATGATAAATTGAAGAAAATAGTGTAATATATGTGCTATAGGATATTAGTATCTTTAATAGAAAAAAGAAACCTTTAAGTCATTGAGAAAAGGTGAACAATGGAAGAACAAATTGGATGATTTTAAGAAAAGAAAAAACTCAAATCTTTGTGGTAATTAAATAAAAATTCAACTAATGAAATACTTTATTTTGGCTATGAGATTGAAAAAATATCTTACGTCAAGGGTTGTTTGAAATGTGAGATATGAGCACTCTTTTTTTTATTTTTAAAGATTTTATTTATTTATTTGAGAGAGAGAGTGAGTAAGAGAGAGCATGAGAGGGTAGAAGGTCAGAGGAAGAAGCAGACTCTCAGTGGAGCTGGGATCCCGATGCAGGACTCTATTCCTGGACTCCGGGATCATGACCTGAGCCAAAGACAATCACTCAACTGGCTGAGCCATCCAGGCGACCAAGATATGAGCACTCTTAAAAACTGTTGATGGCAGTGCTGAGAGTAATTTTTTGGAAGGAAGATTGATCAATACGAATGAAAATCTCAACTTTTAGAGTGGTCTTTGGCACTATCACTTCTAGGACTTTTTATTAATAAACTACTTGGGTATGTATGCATATGAAGTCTTATGTATTAAATATTATTAACAATGGCTAGTAATTAAAACACATTAAATGTCTAAGTAGGAAATTCATGATATATCCATACAATGAAATATAGCAATTAATTAAAATAATAATAATGAATCATGCAACACTACATCAAAAACTAATGATGTACTGATAGTGACTAACATAACATAATAAAAAGTATAATAACAGAAAAATATTCACTAAAATTAAAAATGTTTAATGTAATTTTTAATTAAAACTAGAAGACAAAGTAAGAGATCTAGTAGAATCCACATTTGTCTTCATCTATTTGTATTTATGTACTCTTAAAAAAATCTAGAGAGGCAAATGCCAATATATTAACTTGGTGTTGCCAGGGTGGGTGATTCATATTTCTTTTTTGTATTTTTAAAAGCCTATACTTCACATATTGTTTCTATAATTGAATGAAGTTAATCAATACAGTATATCTATAGAATGAATTTTTTTGTGGCCATTAAAATCTGTGATCCTGAAGAATATGTGATAAGAATATGTGATGCTTAGAAAATAAAATATGGACATAAAGCAAGGCAGGATACAAAGAATAGGTGATGATGGGGATTAAGGGGTACAAATTTGTAGCTATACAAATAATAAGTCAAGGAGATAAAAAGTATGGCATAGGAAATATACTCAATGTGATAATGTTGTATGGTGACAAGTGGTGACTGCATTTATAGTAAGAAAAAAAAACCAAAACCTAGTAAGTTTTTATAGGATGGTATATATGAAAACACATATATGCACATGGAGTGAAATATTACATATATCAGTATTATTTGCTAAATTAATCATTAATATTAATAATGGTTATTGTTAGATAGTAGGTATATTGGTGGGTTTTCCTTCTTTAGTTTTGAACAATGTCCACGCATATTTATACAAATCATAAACTGAGAGAGATGAGAGAGGCCGGTAGTCTTGTGACAGAGGGGCCAGAGTAGGGAGACCGGACTGTGGGTTTGTCTCCCGGGAGGCCTCATCCTTCTTGGGAGTCCTATAAACTTAAAGGGTTCAAGCTTTTTACAATATCCATTTGTAAATGAATGAGATTAATCTTAGAGAGTATTTGGAGTGAGAGTTGCAAGGACATCTGAAAAGGGTAAAAAACCTGTTTTTTTAAAATGTCCTGATAAATTCACCTTACCTTAAAGGTTTGTGGAAGCTGTGAAGAGGGTAGTAACTCAGGTGAGTAGCCAGGGTATTGTTGCCCTGGGGCTTGTTTAGATTGGCTCTGGAGGGCCCAGGGGGGACAGGAGGGCTCTGAGCAGAGCAGAACACTGGAATTTAAATAAAACACATACTTAGATTGCATATTCAACTTTTATTCTTTCTGAACTGGCAGGTTTCCTGAGGTCTGAGAATTCTGAGAGCGTGGGTGACAGGAGTGCTCCAAAAAAGTTGGCAAGTATCAAACTGGACAGAGCATCTGTGAGGGAGACCAGGGAAGGCTCTCTACCGATCAGGCTGGGGAATTTATTCACACTGACAGCTCTCCACCCACAGACGTGGTTAATTCACCCAATTTTGGGGGCTGTGTGGTAGAATGAGGGCTGTGGGAAGGGCCCACCTTGGTGAACACTTTGAGCCACGAGACATGTTGAAAATAAAAAGCTGAAATTTCTAACCTGCAAGCTTTTCTAGTAGTTGGCAAAGAGCTGCCAGAGTTCCTTTAATGATTACACAGAACTCATTTGACATGAGCCCATTTACCTTTTGAATTCAAATGATGTTCTTTATCTGCTTACAAACGAGACTGTTCTTAAATATTTGTCTGGCAACTTCATGTTTTAGCACACTTCTTATAAATGAGCAGAAATCACAGAAGAGAAACTTTCTGTACCCTAGTTGAATGACCAATAGTTGTAGAGGCTGGTATGCTTTTAAGGAGATCATCAGAGAGCTGCCCCCCCTATCCCCCCAGCTGCATGACCTTGTGGGCTTGCAGGGCTCTGGTGGGAGTGGTTCCCAGCAGGGATGCCCATGCAAGCAGAGAAAGTGGGAGTCAGGCCCTCAGGACACAGGCAGAGGCTGCCAGGAAACAGAAGCAGGTCAGCCGGCCGCTGTGGCCCTGAGGGACTCTCAGGGTAGGACGGCCTGAGCTTTGCCCTGGACCTCCTGGTGCCCTCACAATGTCCATTTCTGGTCGCAAAGCTTCTAACACGGATGGTTAAGAGCATTTTCCTCTTCCTTACCAACAAGCACTACAAAGAAAGTCAAAGTCTTCCTATTCTAGGCAGCAGAAGGCATAAGAAATATTCAATATTAGTAAACTGATGAGCATTATGGAGTGTCTTTGAAGTTCTCATTTATATTTTCTCCACATTGAAATTGTGCCTTAGACAAAATCATGTTGGTTATGCAGAATTAAGAAATGATAAACGTGGGATACACCCACGTGTTTGGCACACATGGGATTTTTATTTCGCAATCTGTTTAATCTTTTTGCATATTCCAAGGGAGGCATGCTGTAGGGCGTACATGTGTATCTTCAACTTGCAGTCAAGTTATAAAAAAAAATTCTAGGTCCAGAGTTTGAAAATATAGGATTAAAAATACTTGAAAAAAAATCAGGATAACAAACTCATGAGGAAAGAGAGCACTGGTTTTTCCTCTTAATTTTCTTGCAAAGTTTGTAGAATTCCTAAGGCCTAATTCAAAGTATTCCCCACGTTACAGTGAAGACTAGAGGGCCACACATCATTTTATTCTACACGAAGCTGAAAATTACATTTCAGTTAAAGGTTTATGTTTGTTATTTGGTGACACCTCGCCTGTGACACCTCTCCCGTCACAGACACATCAGCCATGATCTAGTAACTTAAAGATGTAAAACTTTTCCTTGGAAATTATTAGTGGCCTGTGGCATCACTTAATGGGAAGGAAAAAGAGCAAATTACCAAGTGATTTGAAGACATTCTGTCTTCCCATTCATGCATTTATTTATTTTACTTATTTTATTCTCTTTAGTCTCACTTCTCTAATTCCATTCTCTGTCCATAAGAAACCATTCCAAGATTTTACAGTGTATCCATTTGTCTGTTGCCAACCCTCTATTCTCTGCATTATTGCTTAATGTGCTTGTATATTAAGTTTATGTAAGTAGTGTTTTGGACTAGACCTCAATCTGTTCCTTATTTTTTCACCGAGGCTGTAGGAAGGGAAAAGGTGAAATAGGATGGGATCGGGAGGGAGACAAACCAAAGGAGACTCTTGATGTCATAAAACAAACTGAGGGGGGTGGGGGGGAGAGGGGTTGGGAGAGGGTGGTGGGGTTACATTATATATTTAAATACAAAAGCTTAAAGAAAAAAAAAAAGACACACCTGTATCTGCCATTTACATTCTATCTGTTGCTGCTAATGTTGTGTGTTACCACATGGAACTCTTCCCTTTGTTGTACTTACCCACTCTGGCAATGAGGGACACTCAGGTGGCCTCCCAGTCCCTGGGGTATTTTGATATTATGGACCTTTGTGAGAGAATTTGTCCAGATGTCGAATTTTTCCAGTCTAACTGAGGAGAAATGATATTTTATTGTTGTTTTAATTTGTATTCTCTGATGGTTGAGTTTGAGCATCATTTCAACAACAGTATTTTGAGTTCCTTTTTGTATAAATCACCTCATTCATATTTCTGTCCATTTTCTCTGCTGGGGTTTCTATCTTTTTCTTTTTGCAAATGTTCCCTGTATATATATATATATATATGTGTATATATATATAGTAGTCCCTGATCAGTTTGGACAGTACAAGTTTCTTTTCCCAATCTGCTGTCAAGTTTATCCTCAGTATTCTTTGTGCACCAGAAAGAATTCATGTTTAAGGCAAACAAATTCATGATTTTTTTTGTGTGTGTGTTTTTGCCTTGTAGGTTGTACACTTGGGGTTTATTTAAAAAGGTCTTATCTTTTAGGTGACAAAGATATTCTAATTTTCATCTATTAACTTCATAATTTTATCTTTCACAATTCAGTACTCATCCACATGTCTTCCATCTTTGGATATGGGGTTATATAGAGTCCCAGTTTTCTTTTCTAAAATAATAAGTCCATTTTACAAATACCAGCTTCTAAACAATCTCTTCTTTTCTTACTGATTTATGGTGTCACCTTGATTAACTGTGTGTGTATGTGTGTATGTGTATATACTTGTCCCAGAGATACACTTGTTCCGCTTTTATTTGCCTATTTTTTCTGACATGAATCGGTATTTTTTAATGATAGCTTTGATAAATTCTCAATCTTTTTATTTTTTCTTCTTTTTCAAAGTTGACTGAGGTTTTTCATAAATTTCTCTTTTTTCATAGAGTTGATCAAGATGAGTAAGTAACTTAAAAAATCAAATGAAGGGACGCCTGAGTGGCTCAGTTGGTTAAGCGGCTGCCTTCGGCTCAGGTCATGATCCCAGCATCCTGGGATGGAGTCCCGCATCGGGCTCCTTGCTCGGCAGTGAGCCTGCTTCTCCCTCTGCCTCTGCCTGCCGCTCTGTCTGCCTGTGCTCGCTCCTGCCTGCTTCTCCCTCTGCCTCTGCCTGTGCTCGCTCCTGCACTCTCTCTATCTGACAAATAAATAAATAAAATCTTTAAAAAAAATCAAATGAAAATTTTATTGTGATTACAGAGATTTAATAAATTATTTGGCAGAGGGACGCCCGGGTGGCTCAGTTGGTTAAGCAGCTGCCTTCAGCTCAGGTCCTGATCCCAGCGTCCTGGGATTGAGTCCTGCATTGGGCTTCTTGCTCGGCAGGGAGCCTGCTTCTCTCTCTGCCTCTGCCTGCCACTCTGTCTGCCTGGTCTCACTATCTCTGACAAATAAATAAATAAAATCTTAAAAAAAATTTTTTTTTGGTAGAGAATTGACATGCTTAAAATGTGAGCCTATTCAAAACTATGGAATGCCTCTCCATTTCTGTAACTTTTCATCCTCTAATGCAAACTTCCTTCATAGTGAGCTGTTAGTTAAAATCTCTAGATTTTTATGCTTTCTGTTGTTATTCTGGAGGTTATCTTACTTTTTATTATATTTTGTTTAGTTGATCACTAAGTTAGGAAGAAACTCTTTGACCTAACAAATCTTTTTAAACTTTTTTCCTTTTTAAGTAAGATGAACACCCAACATCGGGCTTGAACTCACAACTCCAAGATCAAGAGTTGTAGGCACTGCCGACTAAGCCAGCCAGGTGCCCCAATTTTTACTTTTGTAGGTTGATCTTTTATCCAGCAACCTTGGTCAACTGTGTTATTGTTGCTTCTTCCAATGTTATGTGAAAAAATAATGGAGATAGTGAGCATACTTGAAACGCATTTCTGTCTACTCATAGTTCTCTTCTCTTTCTGGTTTGCTAAGAGATTTAATTTTCTAGATTAATTTTCTAGAAACAATTACTGAACTTTATCAAACTCTTCGTATATCAACTGAGACAATTGTATATTTTTCTTTCCCTTTTTGGCTATTAATGAGGTCAATTTTGTTGCTAGTGTTTCTGATATTGAACTATCCTTTTATGCCTGCAATAAACCCTACTTGAGCTTGACATAATATTTTAAAAACTTAGGGTGTCTTTGGAGCCTCAGTATCTATATGATTTTTTGGTAAATTTCTCTTCTTTCCTTCCTTCCTACATTCCTTCCTTCCTTCCTTCTTCCTCTCCTTTCCTCTCTCCTCTCCTTCCCTTCCCTTCCTTTTCCTTCTTGCCTTCCTTCAATTTTTATTTAACTTCTATTTAGTTAACACACAAGGCAATATTGGTTTCAGGAGTATAGTTCAGTGATTCATTACCTACATTCATTCATTACCTACCTAACACCCAGTGCTCATCACATCAAGTGCGCTTCTTAATACCCATATCCATGCAGCCCATCACGCATCCACCTCCCTCCATCAGCCCTCAGTTTGTTCTTTGTCTTTAAGAGTCTCTTATGATTTGTTTTCCTCTCTTCCCACAATATGTTTATCCATTTTGTTTTTCAAATTTTACATGTGAGTGAAATCATATGGTGTTTGTCTTTCTCCGAATGACTTATTTCCCTTAGCGCAATACCCTCTAGTTCCAACCATGTTGTTGCAAATGGCAAGATTTCACTTTTTTAATGGTTGAGTAATATTCCTTTGTAGATGTACATTTGGTAATGCTTTCTAATCTATATCTTCTTGTTTTCCCACCCCCTGGTCCTATGTTTTCCCAGAGCCTGTTGTCCTATCAATGCTATGGACTTACAGTGCTCTTGTTCGTTCCTGTTCCTCTCTTCACACCGTTGATGGAGAAATAGCCCAGATCTCATCTTTTAAAATAATTGTTTGAAGGTATAATTTACATACCAGAAAAGTTACTTGTTATGTTTACAATTCAATTTTTTTAGTGAATTTCTAGGATTTATGTAAATATCTGCAGACTGATTTTAGAACATTTCCCCCTAAAATTCTCCCTTTTGCTGGTTTGTGGTCGGTTTCTCCACCTGCCTCCAGCCTCAGACTGTCACATTCTCTAGTGTGTCTGTCTCTGTTCATTTGTCTTTTCTGGACATTTCATATAAATGGAAACATGTACTATGATTTCTTTTGTGTTGGGCTTCTTTCACTCAGCATAATGATTTTGATGTTTATCCATATATTAGGATGAATCAATAGTTTGCTTCTTTTTATTTCTGTATATATGTATCTATGGAATACAATTCTATAGTATGGATATATCACAGTTTGTTTATTCGTTTAGTAGTTGGTGGATATTTGAAATGCTTCCAGGGAACCTGGGCGATTCAGTTGATTAAGCATCTGCCTTCGGCTCAGATCATGATCCCCGGGTCCTGGGATTAAGTTTCTGCTTCTCCCTCTCCCTCTGCCCCTCTCCTTGCTTCTGCTTTCTCTCTTGCTCACTCACTCTGTCTCTTAAATAAGAAATAAATAAATAAAATCTTAAAAAATGCTTCCAGCGTTTAGCTGTTATGAATAATGTTGTTGTGAACATGTATGTACAAGTCTTTGTGTGGATATATGTTTTATATCTCTTGGGGAGATTCTTAGGAGTAGAATTGTTGTACCATTTTACATCTCCACCAGCAACATATGAATGTGCTTGTCCCTCTACATCCTCACTACCACTTTTTTTTTTAATTTTAGAAATCCTAGTGAGTGTGTAGTATTATTTAATTTTGGTTTTAATTTGCAGTTCCTCATTGTATGAAAATATTCAGCATCTTTTCATATGATTATTAGTCACTTGCATATCTTTGTGACATAGCTTCAAATCTTTTTCCTGTTTTTATTTATTTATTTTTAAAGATTTTATTTATTTGCCAGAGAGAGAGACAGAGAGCAAGCAAGCAAGCATAAGCAGGCAGAGTGGTAGGCAGAGGGAGAAACAGACTCTCTGCTGAGCAAGGAGCCCAATGCAGGACTCAGTCTCAAGACTCTGGGATCATGACCTAAGCCTAAGGCAGACACTTAACCAACTGAGCCACCCAGGTATTCCTCTTTCTCCTGTTTTTAAACTAGATTGTCTTCTTGTTATCGAGCTTTTCTTCCAGGTTGTGGCTTGTCTTTTCATTCCCCTAGGGATATCTTTTGAAGTGGAAAAGTTTTAAATTCTAAAAAAAGGCTAATTTATCATTTTTTTCTTTTTTGAGACTGCTTTTGGTGTCATATACAAGAACTCATTGCCTAACTGGAGGGCATGAAGATTTCTCCTAATTTTTTTGAGGTTCTTGGTTCTGTTGGTTAATGGTATTAATTAAATTTGGGAAGTTTTGACCATTATTTTATCAAAAAATTTTCTACCCATTTCTCTCTTCTCTCCTCCTTCTCCTCCTCCTACTTCTTCCTCCTTTTTTATTTTTATATTTTGCAGTTTTATTGAGTTTCTCTTTTTTCTTTTTAAGGAACTTCTATCACACCTTTATTATTGTGCTTAATGTTGTCCCATAAGTCTCTGAGACTTAGTTTTTCTTCAGTGTTTGTTATCTGTCTTCTTTAGATTAAATAATTGTTATTGTTCTCTCTTCAAATTTACCAATTCCTTCTTCTTCCATCTTATATCTGCTGCTTACCCTTCTGGTAAATTTTTACTTTTATTATTGTATTTTTTACCTTTAAAATTCTTATTTGGTTCTTTTAAAATATTTTCTATCCATTTGTTGAGATTTTCTATTGATTTTTGCCATATTTTCTTTAGTTTTTTAAAGACACAATTTCTTTTCATTTTTTGGTATACTTATAATAAATACTTTATAATTTTTGTCTGCTGAATCCAAAACCTGGGGATACTCAGAGGCAATGTCACTTGTCTGCTGTTTCCCTGCATATGGGTCATATTTTTCTATTTGTTTTTATATCTAACAATTTTTTTGTCAAAAACTTGAAATTTTAGATAACATATTGTAGCAAGTTTGGATTCTGATTTTAACCCCCAGAGGGTTTTTGTTTGTTTAGTAACTTTTTTGTGAAATAGGTCTCCCTTGTGATATGTGGCTACTAATGTCTGCTTACTTAAAAAAATATGTTAAAGTGTATGTATATATATGTTTATGTGTATAATATATATTATATATAAATATATAAAAGTAAAATATACATATACACACACTCTTCATAGGGCTCTCTCTGGTCTCTCCTACACATGCATACTAACTCCAGATCAGCCAGAGAGCTATGGGGAAATGTTGTCAGGTGCCTCCAGGAGTGTCTGACTTCTTGTATTTTCCTCTTAAGTTTGTGGCTTGTTCTTCAGTCTGATGTTTGCTCCAAATAGGACCCCTATCTTGGACTTTTGTGATGATTGGTTTTCCTAGTTTGTTCACACACTGAGTATCAGATTTAGCTACAAGTCAAGTCACCCCTTTTTGGCAGTGGAGATGTTGGTCAACCTGTTAGAACTCCTATACGAACTGATCTGAGAGGTGGGAGTGGGTTGATGGGATCAGGCCCAGGCAGACAGGCTGAGGAATTCCTACTGTTCTTACCCAAAGTTAGACATGTTTTATGAATAAATCTTCTCAGTTTGTTGGATACCGCTGGCTGATTTCCAAAGTCCTGAAAGAGCTGTTTTGGTAATATTGTCCAGTATTTCAGCTGCTTTCAGGGAGGGGATTTGTTGACTTCCTCCTCCTGTCATGCTGGAGGTCGCAACTTACCTCAATTGCTTTTCTACCCACAAATTATGTTCTTATTCATTACACAGTTTTCAATCTATGATAATTGACCTCTTATATTTAAATGTGATTTGCTTTAAAGGTCAATTCCAGACAAATGTCTTAGGTTGATAGTTTGCCTTCAGAGAAAAATAGCAGTTGAACCTCTCTTAACCAACACCTACTAAATCAATTCAGTATATTAACTGATGTAATTATACAATTTAAGTAAGTATTATGTAAGCCAATGAACACTGAGTATGAAAAGAGGGCTATTTCTGTGAAAACAAAATCACATGCTTTGAAAAGACTCAGTAAATGTGAGTTGCTAAAAAATTGCTGTTGAATTAGGGATAGGTGACATGACTTTCAATGATTACAGAGAAATAGAAACATATGGAAGGACTTTTGCATTCAGATTATCTCATTATTGTCCTTTAATTTTTCTTTGCTTTAAAGAAATAGAAACTAGAAATTGTACATGGTGAATTATGAATGTGGCTTTTGAAGAAAGATGAGCACAAACGTCTATCAATGTTCTCATATCAAAGAAAATATCTTGACCCTACATAACAAATTAGCAGAAAAAATGTTTACACTTTAAGTTACAATAAACTATTTATGATGTTATGCATCACTTTTATTTTTTATGACTCCCTGCTGTAGCCAAGATTTTGATTAACCAAATTATGATCAGCTCCAATAAAAAAAAGTAGTTTTTCTACCCTTTCATTACTCTAGGCACCTGGGGAGAACTTGGATAGCCTGCTTGCTGGCTGCATATCTGGGAAGTTCCCCCAGACTCTGCAGTTGGCCTCTTGAGTTAACTCAAGGCTCACCTTGCCATCTCCCACACCACAGCGGAGGGAAAGAATTAACGGGTTTGGGTGGAGACCACAGCTAGTGTGGAGCCATTGTGCATGTCAGGAAATCTTCAGACAGATGAACGGAGAGCTTCAAGCTCTTTTGTTTGTTTGGGAACTCTTGGGACTTCCATGTTAATGCTGTGAGGGACTCTGAGGTTGCTCCTGTTGAGGACTATGTCCATCCTGGGAAGATTTAGGAGTGAGCAGCTTTATACATTAGGGAGGAATATTATCAGTTCCTTGTCTTTGTCTTTCAGGGTCAAGATTAGTTGGTGGTTGAAGATTTAGAGACAGACTAACCAAGAATCTGCATTTGGAACACTGAAGAAGCGCTTTGAGTGACACTGGGACATCTGGTCTAGCTCAAAGCACCAAGGCAGTACGTTTACATGGGAGTTCAAGGCTGAAAGCTTGCGTTAATGCATTCACCCAGATTATTTTCTCTTCCTCTTTCCCTCAGGCAGCTGTGGTAACCCTCATGTGTTTGGAGGTCATGTAATTGGGTCATGTATACAATAAATCATGCATCTGGATTCCATGTCAAATATTCCCCACTACCGAGGAGACAGACATGACTATCCTGTCCTCCACTGTATGCGCCAGTATGTATTCATCCCAAGTTTCACTTATCAGCTAATTTGAAAACACATTCATACTGAAAAGTTAGGGAAGATTGTCCTAACATTTTGTTGAAAGGGATAACATGAATGTGGGATTTTAGGCACTGACGTTAGTTGATGGGGAATAAAATTATAGGTCTGTAAAACTTTTAGTGCTACCCAAACCATATTAAGAGGAAGCTGCTCAGTTTCTTTTTAAATAATTTTTTATTTGAGAGAGAGAAAGTGAACCCGAGCAGGTGGAGGGGCAGAGGGAGAGAGAGAATCTCAAGCAGACTCTCTGCTGAACCCAGAGCCTGGTATGGGGCATGATCCCACGACCCAGAGATCATGACCTGAGCTAAAATCAAGAGTCAGAAGCTTAACTGACTGAGTCACTCAGACACTCCAGGAAGCTGCTCAGTTTGCATAGACTCTAGACCATGCAGAGCTAGCTGTGGTGGTCACCATACAAGGTGTGAGTCTTAGAGGAAGCAGGTAAAGTTACAATGATTTTGAAAATCCGGTTATCTTGATAATGGACTGAAAGATCATAGAAAACATTTTATGTGTTCTCCAAAAGCATTGTGTTCATTGAAATCTATATATATGCATCTACTTAAAAAACAAACATGGGAAAAGACAGAACTTTAGAATTCCTTGCCCTATATAAAGTCTCATGGCTTAGTTGAAATAAGCTTGGTGCTTTTTACTTGATTGTTGGTCTGGATCGAGGTCTTGATTCTCAGTCTTTTGTCAACAGTGAGGAAAGCAGTGAAGCTTTGAATGAAAAGTGACCTTAGGAAGACAATGTGGACAATTTCCCTCCAGAGGTACTCAACCTGGGAGAAAATTCTTAATAATGGTGCCGAGATCCTGGAGGCCTAAGGTTTTAGGCCTTGGCATGGGATTTGTTAGAGACCCAGGAGCTGAGAGGCTACAGCATTTCTGCTGAGGACTAGAGCAGGACCTCTTTATATCTTGAGGCAGAGAGGGAAAGAGAAATGGCTTGACTCTCCTTCTCCTTCTTTCTGCTTCCTGCTCTTTCTTAGCCTCCCAATCCTTCCTTTGCAAGCTTTTTTCACCATTACCCAATGAGAAGGGAGAGCATAAAGCCAGCAGAAGAGAGCGAGGTACTGGAGACTCATTTGGAATGGGTTTCCCTCCCCCTCTCTGAAAATGAAAGACTTCCCTTAAGGAAAACAATGCCATTCCCTTACTCTGGCCCCACCTTGTCTGCAACCTACTTTCTCCCAAAGGGCACCCATCGCTTTGTTTCCTTTCTGGTTTGCTATTGATAGCAAGCTTTTCTATTCTCTCACACACTCTCTCTCTTTCTCGCTCTCTCTCTAGCTCTGTCTCCCTCTTTTCTCTCTTTAGCTTCTAGCTCTCCTCTGGTCCTGCTGAGAGAACATAATACCGCCTTATTTGTGACTCTGCAGTGATTTCCATGGCAACTGACCCATGGCCCAGGTATGAGTCTGTGCCTTCGCCATAGGACCGTGCAAGAGAAAAGGCCATTATTAAAGCTGAGTGTCAGCAGGTTTCCTCCCACAGCCCTTGCCCAGAGAGGAACTTCTGCAGGAGTCAAAGGAGGGACACATGAATCAAAAGTGGGGTTCCCAGCTTGCTCAAATTTCCCCAGTGTAAAAGAAATGTAGCCCAGCACACATTCATGTGTTTGTACACACACACACACACACACACACACACACACACGCATACCCCACTTCTCTTTCTGGCCTTCAGCCATGGAGCAGTTTTCCCTTTGAAGGGAATCATCTCCGATGCTATGGCCTGAAACAAAGGCTGGTGTTTGAAATGAGAGATGGGCTCTGCAGCTGTATAGGATGGGGGTGGGGAGAGAGTGGAGACAAGAGCAAAGACAGGGACAGATTACGAGGTCGGTGATGTGGGAATCAGGAGGAAATCTCAGAGCCCCTGACCCAACGATGAACGGGAGAGAGAGAGAGAAGGTGGGGGGCAGAGGTTTCTTCAACCGGGGACTTCCTGAAACAATTCAGAAGTGCACATTTTTGGGCGCTGTGACTTACACACGATGAAATATGAGATGGCCTGGGAGCCTGATACTTCTCCTTGCCAGTCTTTCTTTCTTCTATCCTTTTCCTCAGATCTCTGCTTTTTGATCTTTTCCTCTTGAGTCTGGGTCAGGGGAATGCCATATTGGGTAGGTGCTAGAAAATCCTAGTCAGATTCCCTCTTCCTGCCTCTCCCTTCCCTCCCTCCAGAGCTCTTGAATCCAGACAAAGAGACAAGGGAAGGGATCTCTTGCTTGTCACTCATGAGAAATGTCTGCCCATTGAAAACAAATGGAACTTGCTGCAGTCTGGAGCGAAGAGGGTACTCCAGTTTCTGCTGCAGCCAAGATGAGTTAATCTTTATTAAGCAGATTCATAGAGGACGGGCTTGTCTCCCTAACATCTCCACGGCCATCCGCTCCCCATTTCTTTTATTGATCTGCCTGTCTAAATGAGTACTTCTAAACTCGGTGGGAGTTTTCCAATTAGATAAAAGGCAATTCATGTCGCCTGCTGCCTCCGCACTGCACTAACAGCCCCAAACCAGGAGAGCATATTCAAGACTTCTTGGCAGAACAACCTGCTTTAATCAAGATGGCCCCCTCCTGAGCACCCTCGTCTGCAGGACATTTCTCTTAATATGGGCAGACTTTCTTTATTGGTGGTGGAGAAAAATGAGCTACTTCTCCAGGAGTGGTATTTGAAGGTGAGCTGTGTAGTTAATGGAGAAGACGCATGACCCACTCTCTGGCCCAGTGTTTTAAAAAAGGCAGTTTGGCAATTACTTTTGGGTCAAGGAATGACTTGAGAATTTTCAGATCTCTGTGTGTGATGGGGTTGGGGGGGTCCTCCTGTCCCTGGATAAGTCAGAGCTTGGGTAGCATAGTGTTCTGAGTTCTCTACCCACCATCAGGAAGGCTGGAGGGGGTGGTGGGGTGGTGACCCAGAGGTGAATGCTTCCATCCCAGGATGTGCACCACTGTCCATGTATGAATATAGATGGCCCGAAGCCTGGACATCAGCAGGCCCCCTCCCCACCCCCCATGGCCACTGTAGCTGGTCCAAACCTTCTGCCTGAAGTTCAAGATGGTTTTTGTAAGGCAGCTCCATTTCTCTTGCCTCTTAACACTTTCTAGTCCAACCTGGTTCAACTTCCACATAGCTGGGCCACCATGCTTTCTGATTTTTGGTCCTCCTTTTCCTCTTACCTTAAAAAGCTGCTGTCAGCTGAGGAAAGGCAGACATTTCAGCTACCAGCTTTCTCCTTCCTTTAGATTCCTGTACTGTCAGTATTGTCTTGCTTATTGCTTAGTCACTAATTAGAGCTACTGGCCTTTATTGAAGGCTCACCATGTGCCAGGCACCATGCATCATGCACCAGCAATTAACAAAGTTAATGCTCACAATGTTACCATGAAGTTGGTGCTACGACCACCGCATTGTACTGATGAGGAAATGAAGTTAAGCACCTTGCTCAAGGCACAGAGGAATTTCGATCCATATGTGTGTGATTACAGAATTCTTAGGTTTTAGCATGCATAGTCAAAGATGAATAGTAATCTTCATGGTAATGAAAATAAACTATTTGTTTTTGAAGCCACATGGTACAGTCAAGTTAGCACAACATACAGCTTAGTAGCTATGATCTTTGACCTTGGGACCTTCTCAGGTAGAATGACTTGGGAAACCATTTCCTTCTGTCTCCAAAACACCAGAACATTCACTGGAGACCAGAACAACAATCCTGTAGCTATTGTGAGCACAGATCTCTGGGACAGGGCCTGGGGACCTCATTTGGTAGGGACCAGAGAAGGCCTACTTGGGCTACGTTCAGCAAAGAATCGACTCCCATTCTGTGTTGTAACTTTTAAAGGGAAAGTCTTGGATCATTAGATTTTCTTACATCTTTCCCTTGCTCCCAACTTGGGTCAAATTGCTCTGGGATGGGATCAAGGGACATTTACAAATACTGCCCTTAAAAGTGGTCCTGCCTGCCAACCTTAAACCAGTGTTTTGGAAGGACCCCAAGTCCCTCAATGCAGGTTTCTCTTCTCTCTGGACAAATTCCCTCTCTTATTTATATTTCTCTCAAGACAGGAAACATTTTTGTTCTTTCTTTCTTTTTAAGTCTTCATTCTGGAGTTTACACACCAGTCCCCAAAATTGCCCTTTGCCATTCTTCCTGAGAGGGCAGATAGGTTTTATGCAAAGAAGATTGTTGGCAGTTAGTGCAGGTAGGTCAGACCTATCAAGTCTAACAAGACACCTTTTGAAGACATTGAAGATCTGTGATCATTAGGTGCCTTCTGTCACACCCTCACCTCAAGTTTATTGTCTTGTTTGGCTTAACAGAACCTTGAAATTGGGGGAAGTAGCCTTGCTCTTTTCTAGCCACCATGGTCCTGAGCACTGGGCTGTGTATGGAGATGTCAGTAACTACTGTCCACGTCGGTGCACTGTGGACTCAGAGCAAAGCTGAAGGCTAAGGTATGCAGTGTGGTAGGAGGTCATCAATAGTGAGATGACTACTTTGCCATTGAGCCTCACACCTTTTTCTCCATTTCTGCTCCTGGCTCAGCATTTGAATATCCAGAACATCCATGCTATCTAGATCTAGTGGAAGGGGTGGGGTGTCTCCATCTGTTCCCTCCTCCCTTCTCTTCTGCCTCTGTTAGGCACAGCAAAGTCTTAGAGGAGAGGCACAGCTTGAGTCCTGCTTACCCATGGTAATCACACTGTTAGTGTGAGGAGGGCAGAGTGGTGAGAAGTGAGACACCTTTTGAATACTGAATTTCTGGGTCTTGATTTCTCAGTGGTGGCATCCTCTCTCCCGTTGGGCAATCACAGCATCATTTCAGCTGCACCTGGGAAGTCAGAGTGAGAGAATGATGGAGCTGTGTTGCTCAGGAGCCTCGGGCACCTGATGCTCAGAATCCCTATGAATACCTTGCATAAGGCTGTGGAAAGAGGCACTTGACCTTCCCTCAGTTCAGAAGAGAAAAGGGCCAGAGACTGATGTTGGAATGAAGGCCCACTCTAGCTAGAGGGGTTCACCTCTACTCTTGGGAAGAAAAGGAAGTATTTGAAGTCTCAGAAAAGCTTCTGTTCATTATCAAACCCCAGCAGGACTTTATGATAATTTCTATAACTTCTTCATTCAAAACTCTGGGTGCTTTGAAGGTTAATAACCCTGTTTATCAAAACTCACCTTGAAGGAACTTGGGGAGCTTTGTAGACATTATCTAATTCAGCAGTACCACAGGATAAGGGAACAGGAGACGGGGAGGGGATGGACAGACAAGATTATTCCAATTTGGGAGAACTGATAATATTAATAGCTCCAACAGGGAGCTTAAGTGAGTTTTACAAAATCATAAAACAAGTATTGAGCCATCCAGAAAGTGATCTCTTGATGCCCCCTCAGACTAACAGCTGGTACCACTGTGAGCTAGGGGCAGCTGGACCTCAGTGGCTCACCATCTCATTGTAAAATGGGACAAGAAATTCTACTTCTGGGTGTTGTGGTATTTAGTAAGGTAAAGGGGTAAAGGAAGCAATGCACCCCTTGGCCCGTCATTAATATTTGCTGAATTTTGTCCCCCCCTCCTGCCCTCTCTCCTTAGAGATCCACAAGATATTTTATCCTGGTGGACTGGTGGGAGAGGGGTGGTGATCTGTGTGTCTTGTCTCTGCTGAGTGTGACAAAGAGTAGGGATACTGGGGGCGCCTGGGTGGCTCAGTGTGTTAAAGCCTCTGCCTTCAGCTCGGTTCATGATCCCAGGGTTCTGGGATCGAGCCCCGCAAGGGGCTCTCTGCTCAGTGGGGAGCCTGCTTCCTCCTCTCTCTCTCTCTGCCTGCCTCTCTGCCTACTTGTGATCTCTGTCTGTCAAATAAATAAAAATCATTAAGAAAAAAAAGAGTAGGGATACTGGAGGTTGTCTAGGAATGAGGGCGGCAGGGAACATTTCTCTTTTCTAGAAACTCTGACATCCAAAGTCTACACCCTGGTTTTGTGAGAAGACTGATCCTCCCTCTCCCACATCTGGAACAAAAGGAGAACACATTCTTGAATGAAAGTGAAGTAGAGATTTGAAGGGATTTTATAGTTAATTAGGGATGATCTTTGGGGGATTGAGTCATGCATGGAGGTTTACATATCTCGGCCTTTAGTTTGGCTCCCACTGGAGGAGGAAGCCTCTGTGAGAAGGTCCTTGACCTCTGTCTGGTTTGGAGCACTCCAGAGTGGCTGCAGATTCCCACTTTTAGGGCAGAGCATGGATTGAGAGATTTTTCTCCCAAGACCCACTACGAAGGATGAGTTTTGCCAGCAATGCTCTTTAGCAGTCATGGCCTTTTAGGGACTTAAAGTCATATGGAGGAGAGGAAAGGAAGGATTTCTATAACTGAAGGATCCTTAGGGACTTGATGGGGGCCCTCGTGACTGACCAATGTGGGGAGCCAGGGTTGCACGGCTCTTACCCAGGCTCTCCCACTGCACATTCTGAACGAAACTTGGGTAAAGAAGAGAAGGAGTCTTCTGTAAGTTCCTCTGTTGGTTCCCTACTCATTTGAGGCCTTGCCCATCCTTGAGAATCTATGGGATGACCATGAGAGGCAGAAGCTGTTGACCTGCAGCCAGAGGCCTGAGATCTGTGGTCCCTTTTGGTCCCCCTCCCTGAGCTCATCTATCTTTGCTACCCTGGAGCAGTGAGGGCTGTGTTAGACTTCTTGCCATTGATGATGTCCCTTGGATTTACCTCCTCTTGTCCTGCATCTTAAAGCAAGTGACTTTCGGTCAGCTGGTGAAAAGAAGGAGGCAGACAATTTCAGGGCAGAAGAGAGGGTGGAGCATCAGCCAGGTGGTTCTGGTGATGAAGAGATGTGACTAGGAAGGGGCTGTCATGTTGCTTAATCTCACGGCCAACCTGTCATCCAGAGTGTAGAATAGTTCCCTGCCACCTTCAGCCATGAGACCATCTCACGGACACCCCATTCCAAGGATGGGGTAGATGCAAAAGAAGGTAAGCCCAATTCTTTTCGCTGATAACCAGGCCCTTCCTCTTCCCTGTAGGCTAGAATTAATACTCAAAGTTTCAAAGAGGAAGCCAATTTTCTCTGCACTCTCTAGCCTCACTTCAAAGTCACACAGATTGCTCTGTTATCTCTTGAGACATATTTCGGTCCTGGGTATTACCTGGAGAGTGTTGAGAGCTGCTTTCCTTGGCTCTGAGCTGACACATTGGAGCCACGCTGAGAGCTGTCCTGGGACACTTGCCCTGAATGACTCAACTACAGTCATTTTTAAACCTCAGCATAAATGTTTCAGAAGTGGTGTGTGTGTTTTTCTGTACCAGATGTATATGCTCAGTGATGTAACAACCCAGCCCATAACTTAGTATTGCTATTGCTATTGAGTGTATAATATTCCATTTGCAGATGGCCTTTGTTTTCATTGTTCTCCTCAGCTCTTACTGGAAATGTTTCATGGAATAGCATGAAGGGCAAGTGTTCAGGACCCGTGCAGCAATGAGGAGGGAGATACAAAGCTCCCATTCAGCAAAGAGATGGCCTCTCAGACTGGGGATGGAGAAGAGGCAGAATGAAGAGATCTTGGTTCCTAGTTTAATGGGCACCATGTTAGGTTAAATTTAGTAGAGTGAATTGGAGAACATATGAAACGGGGGAGAAAAGTCATGTGTAGCTCAAGACCATTTCTGAGAGGGCCCTGGCAAAACTGCTGGCCAATGGGTGTGGCCAAGATTGGTTGTCAGGCCTCTGGTCCACAATCTGACTGGCCAGGAAGAATGACCCAAGTCATCCCTGCCTGCCAACCATTTTGCTAGACACTGGGCTGCCATGTAAGGACACGTGTGTTCTTCCTGGCTGCGAGGCCACTGGCTGGTCCTGGGGGAGAGACACTTCTAAGGGTTCTCCTCTTCCCCCCTAGTTCTTGATGTTTTCCAAAGAGCTGGACACTTTTTTGTTTCCTGAGAAGTTGCTGTGCATCCCCTTGTTCATTTATTTATCAAACACTCTTTGGAAGCCAGGTGCTGGACAGAGTGCTGGGAATATAGCCATGAACAATGGCAGTCCTGCTGAGGGCTTTGGTGTCTGGTTGGGGAGACAGGCGCATCTCTAGGTGCTTCCCAGCTGAGAATGCTAATTCCTAGGATAGGTGTTCACACATGTGAAGAGAAGAATTTAATTCAGACTCTGTGTGTGTGTGTCTTTGTGTTTTCCAGGAAAGTTTTCCTCAGAGATTTAATGAGTCTTAAAGGGCAAGATGGAGTTAAAAGGAGGATGGGTGGCTGAAGGTATAGAATAAAGAGCCAAAGCAAAGAGAATAAGGCAAATATGCACAGTAGCACAAGAGCATGTTATCCAAATGAGCAAAGCCTTGAGCCTTTAAGACGATCCTATGTATTTCTGGGGGTAAAAAAGGAGCAGCAGGAACTGATCACCCTTCACCGGTCCTATGAGAGGAGCAGATATAAAGAGGCTTTTCTTGGCCTGCTCCAAAGACAGAGGTAAGTCCACAATAAAGTTGCCAGGTTGAGCAAATAAAAATGCAAAATGCCCAGTTAAATTCAAATTTTACATGAACTTCAAATAATTATCTTAGTATAAGTATGTCCTGTGCAATATTTGAGATGTACTATAAAAAATAATTCGTTACTTAACTGAAATGCAAATTGAACTGAGTGCCCTGTGTTTTTTCTGGCAACCTGGACTTGAGGCACTTAGGACTAAGGAGTTTGAGGAGGTCCCAAGGGCTTGGATGTCCCTGTGGTGAACTACTTGGCAAGATAAATGCTCAAAGGATTTCTGAGGTTCTCATTTCTAATCCTAAAGGAAAATTTGCAATTTTTACTCTTCTAGGACAAGTGAAACGATGCCATATTACACAATTTATATGGCTAATTCATTCATAGATTCCCCTTTAACTCAGTCAACAAATATTGAATATGCCTCTGGGCTCCAGGCCAGGCACAACATATACAATGTGAACAAACACAGAACTGGGCCCGATTCTGGAGATGTTTTCACATACTTTTGACAGATCTATCACATTTCTGGCAGTTGTCCTATTTTCTCTGCCTGAACCAAGGAGGACACTTACTTTCTCTCTCCTCATCCTCCTCCACTCTTACTGACCCCAAATTGTCCATAATACTGTTTTGAATGGCTTGGATGCACTGATCTCAAAGCTTGGGGTGTATCAGAATTTGCTAAACCATGGTTTGGGTGGGGACCAAGAATTTGCTTTTCTAACAGGTTCCTAGATGAGGCCAATGGTGATAACAAGGGTCTTAGATGAAAGGGCCCTACAAGGTCCTGGGAGAGGAATCACTCTCTCCACCCCAGTGATGTTTCTAGCCTGTCAACCTCACGTCTCTCCCTCTGGATTCCCTAGAGCTGAGGGTGAAACAGGCTATTCTGACATTTGGCTTCTCCCAGGTGCTCTTTTGGGAGTTAACCAGTGGAAGTATTAGAAGGGAAGTATTTCTGGGAAGGGAAATTTTAAAAAATCTTATAAATACACATTAAAATCGTATACGTTATAAAAGTTGACTGTGGGACTTGTAGAAAACTAAGATAAACTGGTCATAATTCCATTGGTAGAGTTCCTCCAAATATTTTATAAACTCATGTATAAATGTATTTCTATATTTCATTCATTTATTCATTCATGCACTTGCTCAACCGACTTTTATTGGATGTCTCCTTTGCACTAGGCACTGCCCGGGGCATTAGGGTTATAGTAAAGGGGGAAAGACCCCAAAGATCCCCACCCTCGTGGCAGAAACAGACCATTTATCTTTAGATAGAGGTAAATACTAAGGATAAAAACGTTAAATCAGGAAAGAAAGATATGAAATGTCAGCGGGGAGAGCTTGGGATGATGAGGGAATTTGTTTCTGAGAAGGTGATTTTTAAGTTGAGACCTATAGGAGACGAGGCCATCTGATAAGAAAGGATTCTAGGGCAAAGGCCTGGAGGAGGGACTATGCCTGGAGTGTCTGAGGAACAGCAGGAGGGCAGGCTGGCTGGCTGGACAGCGGTGGGGGATCAGACTGAGGGGTAAAGCATTGGATCACACAGGCCCTTATGAGTCGTAGTGAGGGCTTTGACTTTTCTCTGCATGGGGGTAGAAGCAGGGGAACAGAGGAGCAGTACTATTCCATTATTTGATTTCCTTAACAGGAACCCCTCTAGCAGCTGTGTTGAGGGTCGACCTTAAGGGGACAAAGTTAGTCAAGGAGACCAGTCAGGAAACTACCACATTATTCTAGCCATGGTATAATAGTGGTTTGGACTGGTATAGTGATGGTGGAAATAATAAGTCGTCCCATTCCGGATTATATTTTGAAGGTAGATCCAGAAGGATTTGCTGCTGGACTGGAGAATGAGGAAAAGAGAGAAAAACCAAGAGCAAGAAGCTGGGAGAGTAAAGCCAGGCATTCATGGCCAAGAGAGACTGCAAAGGGAGCTGGCTTTGGAGTGGATCTCAGGAGCACAGCATGGGACAAAGGAAGTTTTTGATGCCAGTTAGACATTACATGGAAATGTCGGGCAGACAATTGGATGTATGAGTCTGGAGCTGGGGTTGGGGGAGAGACCTGGCTAGAGGTGTGAAGCTGGGGTTGTCAGCATAGAGGGGGTATTTAAGGCAGGCTGGCATCCCACCTAGATCCCCTCACTGGACAGGTGAACACCTCTCAAATTTCTGTGAGTGTTGCTGCTAATGGCTCATAGCCCCTCTTCTGCTAAACTGCCTCTGCTGATGTGGCCACCTCACTCAATGGAGAAGGAACTGACCCCACCCCAACCCCACCAGGAAATAGTCTGCAGTGAATGATAAACCAGCTGTAGCACAATTCATGCTCTAGTGTTTTCCATGGGGTCAGGCTGGAGCTTGTCTCAAGCTGAGACCACAGACATCCTTTCTTTCCCTGACCCCTCTGCTCCTCATTCTTGACTGATTCTCTCCAGAGCACCCTCTCAATAAACTACACCACTCAAGTCTCTCTCCCAGGCTTTTCTAGGGAGCTTCATCTAAGGAGAGAATTCCTTTAAGTTCCTGGAACGTGGGGATGTTTCTGCTCTGTGCTTGTGCAAGCCATTCCGCTGAAAGTGTCTGGTCTTTTCAGGTTGCATATTATCTGATTGCATGATGAGTCAGGATGGATTTGAGATGCCACTGGCCTCCCAACCCCCTGTCGTTAGCAATGCAAGGCTTGTTGTGAGTACAGGCGGGAGGGCGGTCTGGTCCTGGGGGGAGGCAAGTCATTATTTCTGCCTCAGTGCATTCTAATCATATTTCCCTCTGTCAAACTAAGCAGCACTTTCCATCTTACTGCAGAGCCTCTGCTTTCCTTCCACTCAGATCAGAAACAAATCAGCATGATCAAACCTGGCAGTAGATCATTTAGAGATTTTCATCTCTATTAGTAGACAAGGGTTGGCAGCATCTTTTGTATTTGTGTGTGAATACACGTGTGCATTTTGCTTTTAAATAGTGGATGGCACTGCCTCCTATTTTTAAATGTTGTATATTTTGCACTTTTAATTTTCAAGAACAATTGAGTTCAGGGAGACGATGAATCAGCAGTGAACAAAGTTCTATGAATTCTACCCAACAGAGTGATTCAGGTATCTGTTTGATCTTTTTCACTTTTGTTTCAAATTGAAATATTACAGATATACACTGAAGTGTCCTGATATTAAGCAGACAACTGTAGGTATTTTGACGTATATGGATATCCCTGTGGCCACTACCCAGATCAAGATATAGAGCATTTTCAACAATGTAGAATGTTCCCTTCTGCCACTCCCTGTCAGTCCTTGTCCCTAACCTAAGTGACCACTATTCTCATTTCTATCACCATAGATTACTTTTCCTGTTCTTGAACTTTATATAAAGGAAATCATACAATCTGTAGTTTTCGGCATCTGACTTCTTTGATCCATGTAAAATTCATCCATGTAAGTTGTGTGTGCTGCAGTAGCTTGTTCTTTAAAAATTTCTGTGTAGTATTCCATTGTGTGAGTGTACCACAATTTATCTATTCTAATCCTACTGGAATGCTTCTGATTTTTGGCTACCTTATATTATCAGAACTGTCTTAGTGCCTATAAGCTTATTTAATACCCTTTTCCCACAAAAAGCCTGCTCACTATCCTTATCTTCATTGTATAGATGAGGAACCTTCAGAGGGAGTTTCAGGGACTTAGCCAAGGTCACACAGTCATGTGGGGACAGAGCTAGGATGAGAACTTTGGTCTCTCGAACGCTGGTCCAGTGACTTTTCCCAGATTCCCTGCTAGCATTTCTGCTGAAATTCTTGCCATGCAGAGCCCAAGTTGGGGGCCTCTCCACCCCTGGGCTCGTAACAAAAACTGTCTTCCTGATTGCTGAGACCCTGCTAAGGCACCTCATTTAGCTGGAACCCGTTCGTGTCTGAACAAGTGCAGTTTCCCCAGCAGCCCTTCAACATAGAAAGATGCACTCGGCACTGGGGTAGCGGCAACAATTAAGTCTCTTTCAAAAGGAAGCAGCTGAAATCCCCACTTGACATTGCCTGGCAACTAAGCAGTAATAGCAAAAACTAATGCCTGTCAGGCATGGGCAGGGAGCAAGAACATGTGCTGAGGATGTCACCTGTAAAGACACCCGGGCTTAGATGTTGTCAGAGCAATGGTCCCCACTCCAGGAGGTTTGGCAAAATCGACAGGATGCTGCTGTCCCTCTCCTGCCAGCTCTCAGGAGCAGGAGTGGTGGTGGCGGGGGGGTGTTAGGATTTAGGATTTAGGGAGAGGGCTGAAAAGAAGGCCTCAGAACAGACACTGCCCTGAGCATTGCTTCTGGTGATTTCTGAGCTGAGTGCCCAGAGAAGGACGGCTTTCATCCTGTCACTCTACCACATGCCTGCCTTGCAGGTCATGGCTGTGTGGCGCTGGATTCCTGCAGGGCTGAGGAATGCCCCCTGAAAATGGACTCTGCGGGCTGTGTGCTTGCTTGCTCTGCTCTTCTCCCATCCTCATTGTTCCTCCCTTTCCCCGGTGATCTCTATTACCTTCTTGCTCATTTTGCTTTTCTCTCATTATTCTTGATTTGCTTTTTAAAGCAAGGATGAGTCTTTGGGAGAAGATAATAGGATTTACAGAATGCTGTTGGCACAAACAGGGCTCCTAGTCTTCACGGTTGACTTGCAGATCAGCTCTCCTCATTACAGGTTTATTCACCAGCAGACAGAAGCTCTGAGTATGAGTAAGGTGACTAACTCATCCCGTTTTCCTAGGACTCTTCTGGTTTTAGCACTCGAAGTCCTGGATCCTGGGAACCCCGTCTGTCCTGGGCAAACAGGGACCTTGGTCATCTGAAGGTTAAACGACTTGCCTAAGGTTATAAGCCAGGAAGTTTCAGGGTTGAGATTTGAACTCATGTCTCTCTGGTGCCCACCGTGGTGTTCTTCTGGCTCTTGGATGTTGACTTTTCCTAGGTGTTAGTTTAAGATCATTTAGAAGGGGACCCCTGGAGGGCTCAGTTGGTTAAGCGTCTGACTCCTGATTTCAGCTCAGGTTATGATCTCAGGGTGGTGAGATTGAGCCTCATGTTGGGCTCTATGCGGAATGTGCCCCTCACCTCCTCCATCTCTCTCTCCCTCTCTAAAAAATAAATGTGTAAATAAAATGATTTAGAAGGTACTTTCAAAGATTGGATTGGCAGCCTGAGACATTGGTGCCAGAGCTGCCTCTGAGAGGGGCACAGGCGACGCAGGAGATGACGGGAACAGTCTCAAGGTTAGCTTGATTTGCAGACAGCCTCAGATGCCCCCCACCAGCTCCCCAACTCTCAGCCTGCCTGCACGGTCCAGGCCCTGCTGAGAACAGGAAAGCCTATTTATTTAGGTAGTGCTGATGAAAATACAGTGATAGAAAGACTTTGCAATCACTGCTTTTCCCTATCTTCCTGATCTTGAGTCAATGTGGGAGTATGTGAGGTCTGAAAAAGTAGGATAGCCAGCAATGCATATGACATAGTGACTGTTTACTGTGGCCTGCACCCTGGTAGGTTCCTCATTTTTGGCTAGTTCTGGGGGGGAGTTATCTCATTCAAATGCGTCTCAAAGCTTCCCCCCCAAGTTTGTGGCACCCATGAGCAGCCCCACCCTACAGGGCTCAGTCCTCTGGAGTATACCCCAAACCTCTAGCTCACCAGAGCATCCCCCTCCCCACCTCCCCAAGGCTAGTGCACCTGTGTGCACAACTTCATTTTCTTTGACCCAACTTATTTATATTATTTAGTCAAGCAGTATTTAACCAGTTACCTAAATTAAAGTTTCTCTGTTAGATATTACTGTTTGGTACAAAATTACGTGATTCATTTTCTCTTTGAAGCCAAAGCAAGCTTATTACCTGATCTTGTACTTTTTTTATATGGCCCCAGGGATGCTCAACAATTCTCAGCAAAAGGGGTATTCTCCCTCCCACCTACCCAGGCTGACGTCTGCTTTTCTTTTCTGCCACCCAACCAATATTAAGTCATTCAAATAGAATTTAGGGGAACGCCTTCTAGACACATTTAGGCACAGAGTGGAGCAGGGGATTGAGCCAAGATTCTTAAATTCATGGACAAGTCAGTGAAGACATGTATCATCTTTGCTTGAAGGCTGCTGGCTCATGGTGGAAGTGATAACCTTGTCCAGGGAGGACAAAGTTATCTGGGAAGAAGGTGGAGGCCAGGAAGGAATTGGTGGATTGTTACTGATGTGCCAGGCATCATACTTATGCCATTGTATTTAATTCTTTATTTATTTTTTAATTAATTTTTTATTTTTTATAACCATATAATGTATTATTAGCCCCAGCATTGTATTTAATTCTTGTAAAAAAACCCTTCTAGAGTACTAGAATTACACAGGAGTGGGTAAATGACTCGTCCCATGTCTCTCACAGTTATTCAGTATCAGAGCCAGTATCTTATCCAGCCTGACTCCAAAGCCCACACTTTTCCTAGAATATTTCAGGAAGGAGAAGGAAGATTCTGGAACAAATTCCTAAGGGATTCTATTATGGGAGGACATGAGCAGTTATCACCATACACATAAATATATCTCTCAATGGGTTTCCTTTTCAAAGTAGGGAATACCACTTGAGGTACTTAAAACTTACTTTTAGGCAAAAAAAAAAAAAAAAGACTTTAAAAAAATTGTAAAACCCACTAAACAATCTGCTGGTTCACACAAGCCATTTTAAAACAGGTGGGTCAAGAGTGTTCCAAACTAAGTAAAATTCCAAAAAGTTCCAAAGCAAGTAAATTTTATTCTTCTAGGTAAAAAACAATATTGAACAATTGAAACAACCAGGTGTGAGTGAATTCTGCTGCTACTGGGCCAAGACAAGTTCTTGAACCTCTCCGGGGCAGTTTCTGCTTCTGTAAACCCGAAAGAATAAGCCCCATTTTGTGTAGTGTGGTAAGGTGTCAACAGAGGCTAGTTCCTTCCTTTCTCAGTATTCCTTTCTTCTCAGAAGCAAGTTTTCTAAGTCCAGTGAGAGTGTGAGGGGCCATTTGCTGGAACACCAATGGAAGACAGATAATGAACCCATGGAATTTCCTTTAGGGGATGGTTTCTGTACCCTTGACCCACCTGACAGCTAGCTTCCTCTTTGCTTTTGCTTTTCCTGGCCATCTCAGTCTATTATATCACCTCCATGGAAGCCGAGCAGAGAAATGATGAGAGATAAATCAACAAATCAGTGTCGCTCTTTTTTAGCCACACTGAGGGAAGGTTTGGTAGACAGGAGTTTTATAAGTTGTCTGCAGGTTTCCCTCTTAAACTCCTGTCCTCACCTCTGTCAAGAGCTCTGGGAACTTCCCTGACATCTGTTGACAGCCTTGTCCCCCACAAACTGGGGGATGGAGCCGTCTCCACTGGTTGGGTGGCAGGCTCTGATGTGGGGGGGATTCAGCATGGCAGTCATGTAAATATCTCCCCACACAGGGGTAGTGGAGACTCTTAGACCTCTCCTGTGGTCTGGCCTGTGGCTTCCTGGCACTCAATCCTCATTCAACACTGCCTGTACCAGGTAGAGCCCAGGGCAGGTTTGGACTCAGATGAACAGAACAGTTAGGGTGGGGGTCCTGTGGCATGTGCCTTCTGCCTTCACCAGGGGCTCCCCACTCTCTGTTCTAGGCTCAACCATCCTGACTACTCATGGATCCTGAGCAGTCACGCCCACCTTGCCCCAAGTCCCTCCTACCCCTCTATCCTGCTAGGATCTAGCTCATTCTTCACAGCTCTTCTGAACATTACCATCCCTAAGATGGTTTTGCTTCCTCCTTCCTGGCCCCCTATATGTCAGCCAGCTTGATCTGAGTGCCAATCTGGGTGCCAATCTCACCTTTCCTTGGTTTTCATCACGCTGCATTATGAAAGTGTGTTGACTTCCTAAAGGGCTTGTGACTTATCAAACCTAGCTCTTCTTCTCCTCTCTGTTCTGCACCTGACCCTTACTCTCTTCCCTGCCATGGGCATCACAGAGAGGTCCTCCTCATCTCTAGGATAGAGTGTTTTAGCTGCCTACTCCATACCAGTCACCAGGGTGTCCTTCTAGAATGCAAATCTGACTGCGCCACTCCTCTTAGAGGCTTTTGTGGACTTCCTCATGCCCGCAGGACACTGCACCAGTCTGACTCAGAGGTTTATAATTGAAAGGGTGGGGACCATAAAGGGGGAAAGGAAGGCAGCCAATTCAACATGCGCCAGGGAGCAGATGACCACCTTTGGTGATCAGAGCTCAATCCCACAGAGTCCTTGAGAGGTGGTAGAACATGCCTCAGAATTGCCCACAAATGGGTAAAACCCATGAATGAGAAAACCCCGGTTTTCTCCAAAAACTCTCATTGGTCATTGGCCGTGTTTGCTCCCAGGAGTGTTAATTATCTGATGCTGTGGTCTGCCCTGCACAGGGGCCCAGCAAGCTCCACTGGCCAGAGGCTGCCTCCAGGCAAGAGAGTGCAGGTGCATGCAGGAAGAAGCTGTCTGTGGAGCAGAGAGTGCTGAGGGCACTGCCAGAATTCCCACAGCCTGGCTTGGGAGGCCTTGCATAATCCAGCCCCTTCCCAACTCTCTAGCTCTTCCACTTGCTCCAGTCCTAGTGCTGGGGTAGCCCCACACTGCCTGCAGGCCCTCCTTCAGGCACTAGCTGCATTGTTTGTTTTGTGCCTCCGTGCTGTTGCTTGTGATAGGCCTTCTGTCTTGGATGCCCTTCTCTCATTTCCCCAACTGATTACCATCTACGTATTTTACAAAATTTAGCGTCACCTCCTCCAGGAAGCCTTTTTTGATAACTCCTCCCCCAGCCTGACGTAGATGCCCTTTTGCAGCATATTTCACAGAGCTGCTTCCTTCACCAGACCGTGAGATCTGTGGCACATCCTATGCCTGTGATTCCTCTTCGAGTCCCTAGTGATGAGGGAGCATGTGGCCTGGTGCATAGTAAATAGGTGTTGGACTGAATTATGCATCTGTGTTCAATTGTTTAGCACGTGGTTGGGACTCTATACTTGGGTCCTGAATTGAACTCATTTTTGCCCCACTTTCTCTTTTCATTGGCAGAGGGAGCAAGGGAACAAAATGGAGTCTCCCTTCCACCAGGGAAAATGGGCACTTCATTCTTCTATCTAGAGAGACTGGAGCTGACCGTGGAGACCTGGGGGAGGCAGAGAAGCCCTAAGACCAGAAAGCATTAAGGAAACGCATGCGCTCATGTGTATGCACACACATGCATGCACACACACACTTGTGCATGCACACGCAGGGAAATGTGGACACATGGGTCCACACACAGACAGGGAAAAGAGAGAGGGAGGGCAACAGGCAGATGGAAAGGGGCTGGACCTACAAGAAAGGGGAAACTGGACTGACAGGAATGGAGGACAAGGAAAAAGAAGCAATAGAGAAGGGGAAGAAGAGAGGGTGGGAGAAGGTCCAGTAACGTGCTACAGGGAAAGCAGTGAATGAGAAGCCCTGGAAGGTGGCTCTGCATACGTTAGGGCTGCAGAGACAGAGATGGAACTGCAGCCATGAGCTGTGTCACCCCTTTTGCCACCATGGCGGTGGACACAGGTATCAGGGGGTGTCAGATGAGGAGGGTATGGGCCTCTGCTGACCACCCTGAGCCACGTGACCAGATACACATTTGCTGCGGTTGTCGCCTGGCGCCTCCTTTGGTGGCAAGAACAGTGTGTATTATCTGCGGGGCCCTCTCTAAACCCTTTTTTAGAGGCTCAAATCCACTAGGAATGGAGTCGAGTGGCACAGCGTTTCCCACGTGCGTGCCTTTGGCCTTGTGCTGCTGGGTTGCGGTGGCTCATGAAAGAATAATGACCCACATCAATTTTTAAAGCTGCTTAATGCTCTTCACAGCCCAGCTGTCTGAAAGTTTGCAAAGCAGGCAACATGGCTCCCCAGGAGAAGGCCACAAGACTTGACCTGGTGTCAGGTTGGCTGCGGTGGCAGCTGGAACCCTGGAGTGTGTCCTGATGGTGTCACCGTGCTGGGTGAGGGGGGACAGATATGGTTCCACCCATCTCTTGAGTCACACTGCAGGAGCCAAGAGAATAGGGCTTTGAAGAAATTTCCTTCCTTCTGAGCTCCCATGTGGACTGGATTCAGGAGCTTGGTAAGAATTTGGAAAAGGGGGGATGCCTAGGTGGCTCAGTTGGTTAAGCAGCTGCCTTTGGCTCAGGTCATGATCCCAGCGTCCTGGGATCGAGTCCCACATCGGGCTCCTTGCTCGGCAGGGAGCCTGCTTCTCCCTCTGCCTCTGCCTGCCTCTGCCTGCCTCTCTGCCTGTGCTCTCTCTCTCTCTCTAACAAATGAATAAATAAAATCTTTAAAAAAGAAAGAATTTGGAAAAAGGCAAGTTCTTTGATGAAATCCTTTACCAGAGACATTTTCTCCCCAAATATGCTTGCTAGCTGCTGTGCCAGTTATTAAGCTCTTGACTCTCAGCTCTGAAGCTGATCTTCTGCACTCTGCTTGGTGATGCTGCGACTTGGCCAAGCCCATTTCTGCCTTGCCAGTTGGCTTCCTGCTAAGCTTTGCCAGTAGGGGGCACAAGAGGGGAAAAAAAAAAAGGTTTGTTCCTCCTTGTTCCCCTGCTGTTGGGCGTCCAGTCCCCCAGCAATACCTCCCCATCCCAGGAGCTCCAGCTCCTTGCTGCAGTTGGATGCAGAGCGTAGCTTTGCTGGTGCTCAAACCAGCATCACGGTACCCCTTTGGAGACACGGGGGCCCACCAGGGGGCATTCCCTCCTCAGGGGCCTAGGCCCCATCTCTGTGGGGCTCCTCCTCAAAACTTCTGAGTTTTAACAATTCCAGCATTCCTCCAGCGTTGCCCCCTAGGGTTGGGGTCTCCCCTGGCCCTGGTGTTCCTGGATCTTGGAGTACTAAAAATGCCATTTCCCGGCTGCCAGCGTGGTCCTAGGCCAATCTGGAAGGAGAGTCACTTGCTTCCTGCACTTGCTACCTCAGTTACCTCATTACCAATTTTATATTAAGATAACATTTCCTGACAATAATATTTCCCAGCTAGAATACTGTGTGATTTCTGTAGCTTGGCTAGAACTTGATGCATCCTCATGTCTAAAGCTTCAGAAACTGTGTTAAATCAGAGAGCATCCGTTATTTATGGGGAAAATCCAAAGTGTCCCACTAAGGAGTATTACCTTGTTTTATTGCTGCTATTTTGATCACTATAGCAATAGCAGCAGCTGCTGCTCTGGGTGATAACAATACCTCACGTACATAGAGCATCTCACCAGTCCCAGAATGCACTGGCCACCTCACCTCACTCATTTTCTGCAGCAGTTCTGTGGGGCCAGTGCTAGCCACGCCATGGAATTCAGGGAGGAAGAGTGACTTGCCCACAGTCATAGCGAGTCACAGATTGCTGAGTTTCAAACTCAGTTTTTAAAAGATTTATTTATTTATTTGAGAGAGAGAGCGAGTGCGCAAGCACACGAGTCGGGGGAGGGCAGAGAAAGACAATCTCAGGCAGACCACAATGAGTGCAGAGCCTGATGCAGGGCTCGATTTCACAACCCATGAGATCATGACCTGACCGAACCCAAGAGTCCCATGCTCAGCAGACTGCGTCACCCAGGCACTCCTCAAACTCATTGTTCCAATCCCAGTTCTCCCTTTTTTCACCTTGCAACCTTTCTTGAGTTGAATCCAATAGTGGGTGGGCAGAAGTTACCTTCCATTTTCTCTTTTGCTTTCCACCATGTCTGCCTCTGCTCTTGGCCCTTAGGCTTTGAACTTTGTCTATCTGTATGGGCTGAATGGACCACAGGGAGGCACTGGCCAGGGAAACTCGGCTTTCCAGATCCTCTGTATTCTGCTGGGTGTCTCCTTAATGCTGGCATGTTTCACATTTCTGGTGAGTTTGCATTTAAACTAAAAGCTTTCTAGAACCTTGGACTTAGACCTGGTTCTCTTAAAAGCATTTCCCAGAACACTCAATTTTATTAATATCATAAAACAATCCCGGTTAAATAGCAGGATCATTGCATAACCTCGAAACATCTCCAATCTGAACTGCTTTATTTGGATGGTGACTGAAGTATTCCCATAAAATGTATTGTTGGGTGGCAGTGGAGAGGTTTGCCTGGGTTGTGGGGTGCTAGAAGGGCAACTACAGGCATCAGTCTGTGGTGTCGTCCCACGCCACCAGTGCGCTGTTGCTGAGAAGGGAGACATGCCCGATGGAGTCCCTGCTCTCAGACTGCTTACAGCATAATTAATGAAACCAGAGCTTTGCTTAAAGATTCAGCAGCAACAATACAATGATGTAACCATATCAGAGGGGAGGGAGCACTGTATTTGGAGTTAGAGGACTGGTAGAAGTGAGAAAATTTGAGCAAATACCAAGAAATACCTCAGTTGCTTGGCTTTAAAATGGGGATACTGATAATACAGTTATAGGTTAGAGAGTGATTTTGAAAATATTAAGATGGCCAAATCCTACCTTCCCTATCAAACCATATCCATTGGGGTATCTCTCATGCCATCTCAAGGAGGGTATACCCAAAATAACACAATGGGAATCAAAGTAGTACTTTTACTGGTTTCTAAGCAGGTACCTCAAGCCCTCAATGTAGTTGCATTGACTGTATATCGTTTAGTGGCCTGACACAGCACATACCTATTATTTTACGGTTTCTGTGGGTCAGAAATTTGGGCTTTGATTTATCTGGGTCCCCTGTTTCATGGTCTTTCATGAGAATATGATCAAAGGGTAGGTTCTTGTCTGAAAGTTTGGCTGGCAGGGGCCTGCTTGGCTCACTTACATAGCTGAGGGCAGGATTCAGCTTCTTATATGGTGTTTGACTGAGACTCTCAGGTCCTTGCTGGCTGCTGGTCTGAGGTCCCTATCAGTTCCTTGTCACATGAACTTCTCCAGTATGGCCGCTTGCTTTATCAAAGCCACTGAAAGGCAGAGTCTGTTAGCAAGATGGATGTAACACTTTTATGTAGCCTAATCACGGAAGTAGCATCTTATCACCTTTTGTTGCTGGCTAGAGGCAAGTCATCCTTAGGGGAAACAATCCTTATTGGAAGGGGATCACACCATAATGTAAATGCTAAGCAGTGGAGACCATTGGGGGCCATCTTAGAAGCTGCTTACGACAGTAGGGCTCTTTGATATAAGCTGGATGAAGAACACGGCTGGGACTTTGGCTGGGATATGTGGGGACTTCCACATATCCTTCCCTCACCCACCCTTTAAAATCTAAATCTTGAAACCCATTCACTGAGGTGTACCTGTAGAAGGAGGTGTAAGCCTTTAAGTGATCCACTCATCACTTATTTGGTGATGAGTGGATCACCATTTGGCATATTTGGTGAAAGAAGGCACCAAATTTGGCATATTTGGTGAAAGAAGGAAGTGGACTGGGTAGGTCTACCCCAGGGACCAGGCTAAGAGAGAAAGCAGGAGGAAAGGACTGGGCCTGGGATCCCACATTTGCAACACAGTAACATGCCAAATGAATGATGTGGGCTTTGATCAGTTAGATTAGCAACTCCCTAACATGATAGGGCTTCCAGCAGTGGGAAAAACAGAGGTGGCCTTATAGGAAGAAATACTGAGCCTTGTTGCCTGGTGGCTGTGAAGGCTAAATGGAAGAGTTTATGTGACTGAACCAGGTATGGTAAGCAGTATTTTAATATTTAATTTTTAAGTGAGTCATATGTAAACATAAAATAAGCTCCAGGATAAGAGGTTACTGTGGTCAGGGGAGCCAGGAAAGATATTGTGAGAAAACTAAATATAAGATGCTGATAAGCAGAGGGAGGCCAGGTGAGGGAAAAGATGCAGAGTAGGATGCATTGTTTTATTCACTGAGCAATCATGAATTGAGAGCTGACTATGCCAGCTATGAAACTGAAAATGTGGAACTAAAAATAGCAGTGTGGACAAATGGAAGAGGCAGATGGATGCAACACATAGCTTAACTATACAATGACCCAAGAAGACATTGAAGTAGGTACAGAGTTCAGAAGTAGCCTAAAGAAGTAGAGGGGTTAATCCCACTGGAGACAGGAGAGAGGGAGGATAGGAGTAAACAACAACAACAACAACACAGAGAAGACCACATGGGTAGGATCCATGATGTATCTTGCAGGTCAAACAAAGCAGGTTTTGGAGGTAATGGATGAGGTCTGGTTGGAGGGGAAGGTTTTGTGCAAGGAAGAAGAAGGGACTGTACATGCTGTACCCAATAACAGTGGTGATGATCATGGATCTTGTTGCATCTGCCTTCCTTTAGCTGCTGTATCAGTTAGTTATTGCTGTGTAACAAAACATCCCCAGGTGAAGAGGCTTAAAAGACCACCATTGCTCCCTTTCCCCTTCTTTCTTTCTTCCTTCCTTCCTTCCTTCCTTCCTTCCTTTCTTTCTTTTTTTTCTTTCTTCTCTTTTTCTTCCTCAGCTTTATTGAGGTTTACCTGATATACAAAACACATGTTGAATGTCTACAATTTGATGAATTTGGACATACCATGCACCTATAATACCACAATCAAATACTATTACAATCAAAGTAGTAAACACAGCCAAAAGTTTAGTTTCCTTGTGTCTCTTTGCTTTATGTTGTTGTGAGAACAATTAACATGGCATCTATCCTCTTAACAAGTTTTTGGCAAGTCTCTAGAATTTATTTATCTTGCATAACTGTAACTTTATGCTCATTGAACAACAAGTCCCCATTTTCTCCTCCCCCAATCCTCCAGCAACCACCATGCTATTTAACCATTTATTTTCTTATGACTTTGTGGACTGGCTCAGCTCAGCTGGGATGTTCTCCTGCTCTACATGATGTTGGCTGGGATCACTCCTGTGTCTGCATGCAGCTGAAAGTTTGGCTAGGGCTAGAATGTCCAAGATGGGTTTGCTGACATGTTTGGTGTCTCATTTCAGGTGTTTAGAATGGCTGGCAGCTGGCTAGGCCTCAATCTCCAGATGGTCCCTCATTGCATTTCTACATAGTTGCTGGATGAGTAAAAATGGAAAAATGGAAACTGTCAGGTCTCCTAAGGGCTTGACTCTAGAATTTGTACAACATCGTGTTTGCCATATGCTGTTAGTAGAAACAAGTGCCAGGGCTGGATTCAAGGTTAGGGGAAGTAGATTCCTTACTATGAGGAGTGGCATGTGTATACTGGGATGCCATCACTGCAGGCAGTCTACCACAGATGCATACTTGTCCTCATGCTTGATGTAAAAAGCAATTGCAGCAGTTGAGTTCATTCAAGCAAATAGATGGGATCTCCCTGAGGGTTTGAAGACTCTGTCAGCTCTCAGGGACTTATGTTCCCACTGAAACCATGACTTTTTGGCCAGAGAATCTGCCAGTACCAGCTCAAGGAAGAAGTAAAAGATAGCACATTTATTTCTTTCTGAGAAGTAAGCCAGAAATGGAATGCCGTCTGGATTTGAAAACTTTTCTTTAAATTACTGTACTTAAATCCAAAGCCAGGTAATGAATTCTGCTTCATCAGTAGAACTTCAATCTCCTTGATGAGCATATGCAACAGAAATTGAACACAAAAGGCATAAAATTACCATGGTGCTGGCTAATTGTGGCGAATCTGCATATGTTAGTTCACAGTAACACAAATAACACTCCGGTAGGCTAACGTGTAAGATACAGAAAGGATTGTTCTGTTCAAAATGTGAAGATCACAGCCTGCTCTAATTAAAATAACATTGGAAATATTAGCCAATTAAATATTATTTAATGTTGAGTAGGAGGAGAAAATCCTCATTTCCCCCAAAGCCATTGGAGACCCTGGTTTAGTATTATGGCATGAGGGACTGGAATGTGGTTGACAGGCTCTGTAATTAAGAGACACTGGAAATAGAGTATCGATTTTTGGGGTCCCCTTGTCTCCCTCTCAGCAGGCTTTTTTGCCGTGGCATCTTCTTTCCCAGATGCCCAGGCACCTCCTCATTAACTGGTGCTGTAGGAAGCACCACAGGGGAGACAAAGAGATGGACCCTGCCAGTCAGGGGAAATATGAGGCTGAACTTTACCATCATACCCAGGAGGCCTCAACACTTGCCAACTGTGGGCAAACAGTTTAGCTCTGTGAGACTTAATTTGCTCAAGTGTAAACTGGGAAATGTCTGCACACTGAGTAAGATAGTGGGTATAAAGCAGCCAGAACATAACAGATGTCTAATGACAGTGATATTAGAAAAGACCAGTGCACATGAAGTAATGGCAGTGAGGGAGACTCAGTGATGTGCTGAAGTGTGGTTTGGACTCTGGGTTCTGGAGAAATTTAGAAAAGGTGGTTGGGCTTACAGAGTAAGAGGAGGCTTGGACTGGCATAGCTGGGGCAGGTGGAAGGGGCCGAGAGGCTGTTTTGGGGAGGGATCTTATGAGGAAACGCGTGGAGGCAGAAATAGGCATGTTGGGGGGCAATGGAGGGACTTACATGATGTGCATGGAAGGCATGGTGACCAGTGCTGGGGTCACATAGTGGAAGGTGACAGAACCCAGACACAGAGTGTCCTTAGCAAGGAGGCTTAAGCTCTGAATGCCTTTGGGAAATGAAACATATTCCCAATTATTTTAAGTTTGTGTAGTGTAACTTATCCCGTCCAGATCCACTTCATTTTCCCTTTTCCTCTCTTTTTCCAAATCACACTCTCCTCTTCATTCTACAGTGTGCTGTTTACTTCCAAGTGCAATTAAAGGACTGGGCCAAAAAGCAAATGGAGCACATCTTGCCAACTCTACCTGCAAAATGCATTGCATTTGCTTAACTGTGACTCAGATTTGGAACGACCTAAAAAGGAAAGGGCAATAGTGTTTGGGTGGTGACAGAACCATCCATTAACTTGCTGCAATCCAAGACAGGGAGCCAGTCTGAGAAAACCATCTGAGAAAAGATGAGCCATGAAGCAACAGTGATTCAAGATTAATAATAACTCCTCATGCCTGTGTTGTGCTTTAGCAGAGTTTAGAATGCTCTCACAGCCAGTAACTCATGTAATTTTTAGGACAACCCTATGAGGTAGTTAAAGAAAATGTTTTTGTCCTTATTTTATGCACAAGAGAGCTGAAATGGAAAGAAAAAGAAGGCTTGCCCAAAGTCACATAGCAAGCAAATGGTGGGGTAAATGGAGACTCAGGTGGCTTGTTATGTTTTTACGCATCAAAAATCCTTCTGGGTCTACTGATCCTGATTCTTGGTCTGCTCACACCTGCTCTGGTCCTGTCTTCCAAGACACTGGGTTAGGAATTAAGTATTTGGGAAACTAGTTGGAAGGCTATTTTGGTGACCCAGATGTGAGGAGAGTAGGGACTGCATGATTCTAGACCCCCTCCCTCTCTCAGGACCCCTCTGGGCATTGTTTCTCAGTATCTTGTGGGGCCTCTTTTCTTAGATGCACTCCTTACATTGACATTTCCCTGTGTTTGGTCATGGTCTCTATTCTCTTCTCACTCCTCATGCTCTATCGTGACACCTGTCCCTTTCCACCATGGCTTTTGTCATTAATTCCAAGTTCACACCTGCAGCCACACTCACTCCCCAGATCAAGATCCACTTAAAGACACTCTCTTGACTCACAGCTCTCACCCTTTCTCTTTGTCTCTGCAATCACACACTGGCCTTAGTTCCTTCCTGCTCTTGAACCCTAAATTCTCCCTTTCCTATGAATCTTTCTCAGTAACATTGAAAATCCTCAAATTTCTCTGACTAAAAAATTAAAACAAGAAACACCTTTCTCAAATTATCTTTGAACCCACTTCCCTCTGCAAACGCAGCTTAATTTCTCCTCGTTCCTTCATGTACACATTTTTTCCAGAGCATTTCCTGTGCTTGCTGTCCCCATTTTCCACCTCCCACCCACTCTTCTCAGCTCACTAATCTGGCTTCCACCATAATAAGTCTGGCTAGAATCCCCGGGGACCTCCGTATCACTAAACCTAGTGACACTTTCTGTGCTCACCTTATGGGTCTTCTCAGCAGAAGTCAACATGGCAAACCACTCTGTTATTCTTGGAACACTCTTACCTTGGCTTCTATGACACAACACTCTTGTTTATTCTTCAACCTCTGTGGAAACTTTCTCTCTTTCCTTTGCTCATCTTCCAATAGAAATGACTAAATTGTTTCACTTATGCCTTCTCTCCTCACTTCATATGTAATCATCAGCATCCAAATCTTTAGTGACCAGCTATATAAAGGCAACTTTCACATTTGCATTTCTAGTCTATATGTTTCTTCTGACCCCCAGATCCTCACAGCCTACTTATTAACAAACTTTTCTCCTGGATGGTTTAAGAGTCCTTACGCATATAAAATGTCCAAGAGTCAACTCATAATTTTCCATTTCAAATGTAGTGTTCCCCTAATTCCCTATCCTAGTCAATAAATTTAAGT